>QEOT01004500.1:50492-187159 GCA_003123785.1 Pterocarya stenoptera
GGGGGGGGGGGGGGGGTTAACTAAAACAAGAACAGGTATGATTCACAAAGAAAAGGTCTGAAAATACAATTCCAACTATTAATAAACACAACACCAGATTCTAACTTTTACTATTACAAACATATATCTGTCTTTAGGTCGTTATGGTAGCATTTGAAGTAGTTTTATCTATGATCCATTTAGTTCCTCAACAAAAAGTCATCAAAATTGTGGAAAATGACGCACTAAGAAAACAATTAGACCTTCGGATATTCACTGTTTTGTTGCTGCTGCTGAGGTGGGTAACTAGTATGGGTCATGCCAAGGCCATCGTTCTGATGCTTCTCCCATCCACCGGTATCAGCTCTGGAGTGAGACCAGTAGTAAAGGGTTGAACCCAGCAGAGACAACAACGTTAGAGCTGCTCCGGCCGCAAAAACGCCTTTGCGGAGGGTGGCGCATGACAAGTCGTTTGCCTTAAAATATCCTCGATACTTGGTGTGGTATGCATTCCTTGCTGACCCGGCCAACAAGCACGCCTCAGCACCCAAAAAGCTAATCCTAATTTAATTGTTTAACACAAATGTAAGCAGAAACATTAGACTTTGTACCATCATTGTTATGCCCAAGTCCACAATCAGATAGCAATAAATCAATTTGAAGAAGAAATTGAGATGATACCATTGCTGAGTTCCGTTACGCTAAAACTCACGTAGCACCTTAAGAAGTTGGACAAAATTTTTCCTTTTACCCTTTCTGGCCATAATTTGAAACTTAAATTACGGTTTCTTAGTAAAGTTCCCAACTTTGGCAGTACTCGTCGGTGAGAGCAATCATAGGATGGGGACCCGACTTATGTTCGCACATGATGAAATGATCCCGACCGTCCGATGAGGCCAATAAAAGGGAAAAAGGCTGGTAAAAGAAAGAGAGTAAATTTACCAGGAGAGGATGAAGAAGAAGACGGCGCAAGTGGTGGAGCTGCCAGTGACAAGGCCTTTGCCGAAGCAGAGACACCTGGTGACGCCGTTAACCCCCGCTTGGCTTAACAGCAACAGCCCGAACGCCGCCAAGCCGTACACCGTCGACGCGTCCGATTTGTAAACACAGTACGTCCTCTCGTCATACTCATCAGGCACCACCACAGCCTAGGGAAATAGAAATAGAGACAGACGGAGAGACTTAGCTGAGCTTGAAAAACACAGATCCAGAGAGAGAGAGAGAGAGAGAGAGAGAGAGTTACTGAGCTACGACGTCGTTCGGCGCCGATGGCGAGGACGAAAGCGATGAGATGCAGGGAGATGATGATGGCCAAGACGGACACCGAGACCGCCATTATCGCTTCGTCTGTCTGCCTCACTCACTCACTCCACTCACTGGGTCTTTTATTTCAGCACTATTTTTGGGGTTTTCTCTCACTTATTATCTTCCTGCAATTGTCCTGCAATTGAAATGTGACGCTGCTGTTTTCATACTTTTTGTTTGGACTCAATAATATCTCCTCTTTTGTATAAATAATAATAATAATAATAATAATAATATCTCCTCTTTCAATGAGAACGCGCCATGATTTGCTTTTGGACCTGTTTTCGGGGGATGCTTTTTTGGATGCTTGGGATATGGGACCCACCCTTTTTGTCGCGCCTTGCGGATCAGATGGTCTTTTTTTTTTCGCGGATCAGATGGTCTTACGACCACCGGAGAGTTGTGGTCGTGTCCTATCCCTTCTATAATCCTACTTTGTTCTTTTATTTTGATTTCTCGATTGTTTATGTATCTAATTTTTTTTTAATTTATTGATAAAAAATTAATAATATATATTTTTAAATATTTAAAAATATTAAAAAAATATTAAATAAAAAAATAAATTTTATCTAATGGCACGTCCAGCAATCTCGCAGAGTCTGGCATTACTCTATTATTAATTTGATTTTTGCAGCTCTAATGAAGTGGGGTTGGTCTCGGAAGCACTTTCTTTATCTATGACTATGTTTGTATCTATTATTTTTTCAATTTCTCTTAAAAGAATTTAACTTTTCTAAATATATTTTATACTATTAAATATATATATTTCAATCTATTTATATTTAAATATAAAATATTATTATTTACAAATTCAAATCATTGAAATTATTTCCAAAGTCACACATTCAAACGTTAATGAGCGTGGTGGGACCTTGGATTTGACTACGTTTGAGTAGCGTGGGAATATAGCTGGAACACGGCTGTTTTGTCGCAACGACCCCAGTTGTCTTGCAATCAAGACGTGTAGCCTATATGGACAAGTTATGAGAATGTAATCCAACTCAGCAAAGGATGGATTGGGTTCATCTGTAATCATTAATGCGGGTTTTATATTACAGTCCACTATGAAAGTAGGCCCACTGTTTATTTTTAATAAGAAGACGTGTTAGGAGAAATAAGAAGGTTGTCCAGCCCAGCCCAAGTCTCAGAAAAGTTCGAGAATTTTACGGCCTCATTCACTTCATTGATGACGTATTCTCTTCTGTCACCATAAAGATTTCTAAAGGATCCTTTGGACATTTGAGTATTTTTTGAATATCAATTTAATAATTTGTGGATAGTTTGAATTATAATAATTTATTGAGTTTTAGGAAATAAAAAAGCAAAAGTTGAATGAAAGTAACATACCATGAATCAATTAATTATTAATTGTATCGACTCTAGCAAGGATGTCGGCGCAACCATCATGTACGTGTAACCAATCATGGAGCTCTACTTGGATAAGGGCCCAACAAATTAATTAAGGACTACTATATTAATGATTAATGGTATCTTGATCAACATTAATGGATATTACGATTTTTATTCCTTCAATTAAAGTTCTTTTTATTCCTCGCATATTCTATTAATTCGTATAGGGCTGAGTATAAGCAAGCTGATCAGGTATATGCTTGCCTTCATATCAAATAGTACTCCATATTTTGTAAGATTTGCTGGTTTAAAATAGGGTACATGCATGATTCATATCTTGACATATATATAAATATATATATAAATAATTATGTTTTTGGATAAACATGCATGTACATGATGATGCATGTGATCAGCATACGCACGATCAATTAAAGCTTGGCTTTGAATTGGCGTAAAGATCATAAAGTTAACAGGGTCAGTCTGTAATTAAGGTAGAAGGCCAGACCGAGATCCTTTGCCGAGTAAAATTAGTGTGAAATACGTATGGTGAGAATAGACGGGTACATTTGTTCTTGTAGTACTCTGGCTATAAATATCAAATAGGAGAGAAAATAAAGATGTGATCCTTACTGATTGCTAGCTCTGCATTATTACCCGCGTATAGAGCAATTCAATTAAGGTTAATCTTTCAAAACAGCATTAATCATGGTTTCCCTGATCATCCTCATCCTCTTCTCTCACTTTGAAAGCTTTTAGTTTCAAAACAGAAATAAAGTTTCAGCTCTTGTTCAGTCCATGCAAGGCTAATACAGATCTCTAGCTCAATGATTCTGCGCGCCCAGGGTTCTTATTGTATATTACGAACTGTCCGCAAGAACAAGTTTGTTGATTTTGTGGGTTCGTTATGATCTCTCTCTCTCTCTCTCACACACACTAACACACCATTTGATTCTGTTTATGGCACAAATAAATTTTATGCATGCTTTTTCTTGGGTTCTCCTGTTTTTTTTTTTTTAGTGTATTTTCCTTCCCTGAGCCATGGAGATCAAAACGTGCAGTGTCTTATGATCGCCAAATGTTCATGCAGCATGCATGGTTCTCGCTTCAAACATACGATTTCAATATGTCACTTAATTTTTATTGTAAATAATTAAGAATCTTCATTAATTTTTATATCACGTACGTCTATAAGCATTTTTGTCGATATATATATGAACAGGAGAATATCATCTAGATCTCATCGTTATAGCTATGGAGCAGTACTGCCTGTGATCGTCCCAAGAGTTAGTGGAGTCCACATGCTGCTGGAAAGCTTTGAGCCCATCCATGGAGTTCTTCTCTGCGAAGGAGAAGATATCGATTCATCCCTTTACGATGCGGAACTGCCTGGTTTTTCCCCGGAAGAACTTGAAAAAGTTAGGGAACTGCATGCATGTTGAACAGAGTTGCAGAAAATGGTTTTGGCCAACACACCAAACCAGTATAATGTGTATTCATTATATAGGTAGTACAAGTCAATGAAAAATCGAAAGATACAATCTTGAGAGATACATATTATTTTCTGTACAAGATAGCAAAAGATATATTTAACATAAATAAGATTGATTTGCTGAATCTAAGTGGTTACAGAATTATATAGCAGATATTGTAAGATCCATAATTGTGAGCTTCCATATTTGTAAGCCTAGCTGTCTGGACTCTGGAGGCTTGCTGTCATGATCTTGGAGAGGTGCTCTTGCCATATTGGTAATGATACTTCTTGGGCACTCATTGTGTGCACGATCTGCAGAGCTGGAGCTTGAGGGGTCTGATGTGTTTGCACTAGATACTTCAACACAAGTGATACCGCCATTGACAAAGAAAGATTCCATTGAACTAAGGCTCGCAAAGCTTTGCCTTGAAAGAAACATACCGTACTTGGGAATATGCAGGGGATCACAAGTACTCAACGTTGCATGTGGGGGTACTCTTTATCAAGACGTAGAGAAAGAACTCTCAAAGCAATTGCCTGAGCTTCAAAGAGTGACTCATTTAAACTATGAAGATTATGATGGGCATCGCCACCCAGTAAAGGTGGTGCTGAATACCCCTTTGCATCACTGGTTTCAGGATTCTTTGGAGGATGAAAAAAGGGAACTCATGGTGAATAGTTATCATCATCAAGGTGTTAAACGATTAGCTCAGAGATTCGTTCCATGGCTTTCGCTGCAGATGGTTTGGTCGAAGGGTTTTACGATCCTGATGCTTATAGTCCCGGAGAAGGAAAGTTCATAATGGGACTTCAATTTCATCCGGAGAGAATGCGTCACCCAGATCATTCTAACAACTTTGATTATCGTGGATGTCCTACTGCAGATCAGGTGTGAGTGTGTATATTTATATAAATATATATATATATATATAAATGCTTTTGAAGAAGCTTAATTATGACAAATAAAAAAGAATATTAATAAAAAAAAATATTTACAGTCAATATTAAGATACACAAGCTGTTTCCTTTGAAAAAAAAGTGAATAAATATAGAATCTATGTAAAATAGAAAAAAAGAAAAAGAAAAAAAAAGTCATTTTTGTCCGCAACAGTGAGTTAATGTCTATCTACCGCCTCATGCGCCAAATATGTTCAGGCTTCAAGTTTCGTTTGTTTTTTTTAGATAAAATGAGATGAGTTGAGATTAAAATTAAAAAGTTAAATAAAATATTATTAGAATATATTTTTTAATATTATTTTTATTTTAAAATTTGAAAAAATTAAATTGTTTATTTTATTTTGTATTAAAATTTGAAAAAATATAATGATAAAATTGAAATGAGATGAGATAAGATGAAATATTTTTTGAAAACAAACGAGGCTTGAGAAAAAGGTTCAAGACCCGATGATAGAACAAGATTGAATTTCGATGTACTTGTTAAAACCCTCGCACCAGAGACAACTCATCCATCTCCTTGATGTGTTGACCTTTGGGATCATTTTTTTTTTTTTTCTTTTCAGTACTTTGGGATAAGTTTGTTCTGTGGGAGATCGTTTGAAAATGATTTTCATGTTGAATTGGTATGTAAAAGACATTAGAACAGACGATTGAGCTATCAAGAATGAAGAGAGCTCCCAAAACATGAATATATATAAAACTTCATAAAAAAGAAACTCGAGTTTCCCGAATTAACAATCAGAAACATCTCTAGCAAGCATTTAGTTGAATGATATAAAAGAAATTACAAAGTTCTTCAGTCGAAGCAGTTGAAGAACATAACAATTAGCATTCAAATACACATCTTGGCCGGCTGATCAGCATTCAAATAAACAACTCGGGCAGCCTGACAAAATGACACATACATAACCTATCAAAATCCCCAAATAAATAAAAGTACATTCTAGGACTAATCATCAGGACATCAAAAAGAGCCTGGAATCTCATAATTTAGCCTTAGCTTGATTGACGTTCAAAAGTACATGTAGAATGGGGCTTGCTTACACTGATGATGCAAATAGCAAACCAAACCATCAGTAACCTCGATCGGAAGTTTGGAACTAGGCCTTCTGCAACTGAACCTTGCTCTATACTTTCCTCTCCATTCGCTTTAGCCTTATTACTGGTGCTCCAAATTCCACAGCCTTGACTGCTTTATGCTTTCTTTATACATATCATTTTTCCTTCTTATAGAAAATACATAAACCAAACCAGAGGATAATTGACTAAACTTCCAATCTTGAGCTCCACATAAAGGGGTTTTCCACAGCCGGCCCACGCATGGATGGCAAAATATATTAGTAGGTCGAGACAGGAGGATAACAGTTATGTCAAAACTTACTACCGGCGGCAGAAAAACAGGAAATCTGGATGATTGACCTGACGCTGCCTTAACCAGTTGTCAGCTGCCAGCAAAAGGGAGTTTGCCAATTGGCGATCCAATCCCCCATTAGGCGTCCACAAGGATCCTTTGAACTTGTATGAGGCCAAACCAAAAACTGGTAAGGTCATCTTAGGGGCACCATCCACCTCACTGGGATATGTCACCATTGGAGCCTGTCCACCTGGTGCACCTGAAAGAAATACATCATGAGTCACATTTACACAACCAAACTAATAAATCTCGACTTAATTGGGAATACTAGAAAATTAAAAAGCACACTTGTTTCACGGCACATACACATTCCTCCCACAAGCCACATGAACACATTCAGCATATAAAACAACAAATAAATTCAGCATCTTCTTTTATTCAGCTCCATGAATCATCAGATAAAACACATTAAGTGTGTGCATGAGGGTGTAGAAAATATGAAAATACTCTTGGTCCTGGGTACTAAAATTATATGAAATGCACATTACACCAATATTTCAATTAACTGCAATCATCAAAACCACAGAAAGATATATGATCACAAGAATTTTTTTTTTTTTTTTATAAGTTATGTGATCACAAGAAAAATCCCCCATGTCGAATTCACGAAGACTGAATGAGAGAGACCACATTCATATTCTGGACATACTAAATGTTCACATTACAGCAGCAAACAACCAAATCACATTCTCACTTGCGAATAGGATGACTGGTAAATTTTTTCCCTACCTTCCACAGGTGTATGAAGAAAATGATACGTCAGAAAGCAAGCATCCAGATCTTTTAATGTTGGCCCTGTGGGTATTCTGTAAATCGGATACCTACAAAAGTTAAATAACAAGGACAAATTAATCACATCTGCAATAACTGCATACATAACCACGCAAAGCAAAGGCAATGTTAAAGGTCAAATACCATGCCACAGAAATCCAGCTGGAAGACAGATCACAACTTCTTAGTGTTTCCAGCTCGGGAAAACGGCAGGCAAGATCTGATATCTGTTGCAACAGAAATTATCAACAGAAGGGTTACGAAAAGGGAAAGTATAAAATCATATACATATGAGTATTTTTCCCAATTTCTTATTTTAGTTTAAGTGAAGGAAGAAGAAAAGGGGGAACTAACCTTGTCAGCTAAGGGTTCACGGCTATAAGGCAAGTCCCGTTCAAAATACTCAAAAAGAAGGGAACCTTGAGAATTCACAGATTCCCCCTCATCACTAGAAAAGTCTTCCTGAAGTTCAGTATGTTGGTCCCTCAAAAACAATCTATCCATCCTAGGAGCAATCTCACTAGATAGATGGTGATGACTCCGTTGCTCCCGTAGATATTTTAATCCTCTTTCAGGCTCACAATCACTGCAACCATCACTACTTGAATCTCTGGACTCACTATCACTATGCTCACCTGGTCGCCTATTGTACAAAGGAACCAGAAATTTTTTTTAAGTAAACCATGTGATTGCATGAACGCTGTATAACTAGCAAAGAAAACAATTAGGTGACAAACAATATAACTCAAACAAGAGCAGCATCATGCAATTAATGGACTATTTCAAAGGATCCTCAATTAAAGAAAAGTTTGCCCCATTGATTGCCATCCTCAAAATAACAACTGGTGAATTACGACATCATATAACTACATCAGTGGAGACATTGAGATCTAACATGTCCAACAGCTAAAGTGACATCTAACCTACAAAAAGTGATAACAAGACCAGAAAAAAAAATGAGATGAAGATCAACTTTATTAAGAGGCATAAGGTTTTATGATTGTGAGGGACATAAGGCACGGGTTTTATGATTGTCAATTTGGTAGGATATGTGTGCGCGCGCGCATTGAATATTGCCCCCTCCATTGAAACATAAAGCTCAAGTACCAGCTTGCTTCTAAATCCGCAATCTGTTCTCTGAAGCCATCGTTCAAACTTCCAAACTACCCATTGTTCCAAGTGGAACTTGCTCCCGAAAAACAAAAAATTCAAGGACATTTCCTAGTATATTTTGAGTACAAGTCCGAATCATACGTCCAAACTACCTATGTTCGTAGCATCGCATTGATAATAATCTAAACAGAACTCAATGCCAGTAATATCAATAACATCAATACCGGGACTTTGTAGATGACTTCGTGGGCTTGTCATATATCTGTATGCCGGACAAATATGGAACATAGTACTGAACAACACAGTCGCTGTCATTCAATATTAAAGGCACTCCGGCACCGTAAGCACTCCACTCCCTAAAAGACTCCCATAAATCACCGAGCACAAAATAAGGCCGAAGCTCTACATCACAAGTCCTAAAGCACCTCATTGTCCTCTGCAACCAAATTGAATTGAACACTGCTATTAACTCAAACAAAATTTGTATACAAGCTCCATACGGTTAATAATATAATTTCTTACATTAACCAATATTTTAAGTTTCCGGCATTTACTTCTTATATCAGACCCACCAAAAAATTTTCAAACTTCACTTGGTCAAATAATTCTATTCATTGGTTAGTGAGTTAGTTGCTTCATCTTTTCAAAAATCAACAAAAAGTCCTCCCCCCTCCTAGATCCTTAGATTTCCTCACCAGCCAAAAGACAAAATCAACGAACCTTAGAGAGATACTGAGCCGGTACCGAGGGCGTGATCGCTTGCAAGAACTGCTCGAGGTTACTCAGCTGCGGAACCACCACGGGCTCGAATGCTGGCACAGCGACTGGCTTGGGAGGCTCGTCGGACCCGGCCCGGTTCTCCGGCTCCCTGTTCGCCAACGAAGCAACCGGTTTTACCGTAACCGCCAGCGATTGACTGGCCGTGACGTCACTCTGGGCTCTCCGAAGTTGCTCCCTGCGCTGGTTCTGGTGTGCCCTACGCGCTTTCGCCGGATTGTAAAACCGGTCCTCTCCGCGGGCTCGCTCGAACTTCAACCCGGTTCCCAACATGTCCAAATACTAAAAACACCGTCAAATCCGCTTCACCCCCAATAAACCCCGAATTAAGTCAACGGCTTCAAATATATCGCCGGACGGGTAATTAATTCGATTGTATACGAATGCAATTGGAGATGAGCTATTTCGATATCAAAGTAGAGGATCTGAGGGTCTAGGGCTAGCGAATATCAGAGGTTGGTGAATGCGTAAGGATATTGCTGAATCCGATCGGGAGAAAGCGATTGGAAACTGTCGGAAAGAAAACCCTAATGAAAGTTGAGAGCTACGATAGATCTGGTGGTGATGAGGGTAGGTACGGAGCAAGGGCAAAATAGTAAAATGATTATTCCGCAGAGAATAGCTATGAAGGGGAAGAGGAAAAGGTATGGAAGGCTGGAAGCTCAGAATTTGAATGGACGGAGGCAGGAGAAGAAGAGATTTTCTGAAAAGTCAAGTTTATCCTCGATGATGTAGTATCTGTAAGAGGAGGGCGGCGATTGGTGGGAGTGTTTTGGGCTTCAGGATTCTTCAAGGTCGTACACGGGTTGGGGACACGTGTGAGTGGAAGAAGAAAAGAAGACACGTGTATGGTGGGATTCAGAAGGGGGACGCGGAGGGCTGTCCCGGTACGATTTTCTCCAGAAATATTTATACAAGAAGAGGCCCCAAAAAAGAGAGAAGAAGATAGTAGTAATAGCAAAGCCACACGGACTTTTGAGGAGCGTGAGGAGACGCGCCCAAAGAAAGGGGCCCACGTGGAAATCGTGGAGTGCCCACGTTTGGTTGGGAAACATAAAAATGTATTTCCTTAATATTTTTCTCGTCATCCAAACGCAGACAATGGACACGTGAGGGTCGGTTTGTAAAGTAAATTATAATGATCGGCCCCACGTCTGGACTGAGCAGGAATTTTCCTAACATTAGTATAAGAAAAAGTATATATACAACCGCCTTGGGTAACCGCGGGGGAACCCTTGCCCCCGTGGCAAGTGAAACAACGACTCGTTTTGAACAAAACGGACCGTATTCTTTCACTCCTTCCCTCTATTTCGAAACTCACTCCTCTAGATTTCGTCTCTTCATCTTCCTTCATCTTCTCTTCGTCTTCCTTCGTCTTCTCTGCCTCTCCCCTTCGTCATCATATATGGCATCAGATAATTGTCTGGATTTCATATTCTCAGCATCTGCACGATTAAGTGCTGCTAACTGCTTCACTGTCAAAATAATCTCATTTCGCAACTCCTCCTATGTTTACTCTCTCCTTCGTCAACATTACAAGCACTAGAAAATGGGTTTTAAAAATTAAAAGGAACATAAACACATCAATTGAAAAAGACGAGCTGAGCTATCTTCCCATCCAAGAAAACAATTTCGTGAAAGCAGAGACTCCCCAGCTATTCGATTTTGGATTAGAAGTTGAATATATTTACATGTTCTTCGCTTTGAAATTAGATAAATTCCATGAAAAATGGACAAAATTGAGATTTCAATGTAACCTTGAATCAAAGATTCATAATAGGGATGATTTCAGCGTAATTTTCTCAAATATAAAGCAAACTCGAATTCATACAGGAAAAAAAATTAACAAAAAAATAAATCTTCCTCCCTTCCAAACACTCCGACGGATTAAAAACCATCTGCTTTAAAAAAAAACATAAAAACAAAAACAAAACACAACGAAAACGAAGGGAAAATTGTTGAAGAGGGAAGCTGGAGATTGCGTCGTCTGGAAGAAGGGAAGAAAAGCTCTGCTCTGCTCGATCTCTGAACTGGAAGAAGAGATTTCACCGCTTGGGTCTGGGAACTGGAGATCATGTCTTCGGGGTTTGGGAAGAAAAACTCATCCAGAAATAAACCCATCTTCGTCAAAACATTCATTCAAATCCAGAAATAAAAGGAAAATCCAAAAAAAAAGGAAAAAAAACTTACCTAGCAATTTGCGGATCTATTCAAAAAACAAAAAAATCAGCCCAGACAAGAATATGCAGGAGATGGAGAGGGAGGGATTACATATTAATCAATCGGAAGGTAGAAAAAAAAAGTCAGGAAAGTAAACCAGTACCAAACCCATAAAGGTAGAACAGAGAGAGACGTCTTCTTCTTTTTCGGTTTTTTGTTTTTTACTTTTTTGCCTTTTGTTTTACTTTATTTTTTATTCCACGTAAGTTACTACATATAGCCGGTTGTCTCCCGATTGCAAATCCCGGTTGTCCCTAGCAAAGCTGTTAATATAATTATCAGCAGATGGTATGGATCACAACACTTTTTTTTATTTTTGAAAGAAAAAAAAAAAAGATGTAGTTATTTTTTCTTTTATAAAAAGATGTAGCATTCTAATATTTTTTTGGGAGAAAATCTTCTAACAGGAGGAGTGCTAAACTTATTTTTACATTCTATAAGAGTATTGGTATTGACTTCTATCAAAAATTTAGCTAAATATAAAATATGATGAATTTCATCAAAAAAGAGTTGTATTAGATTAGCTAAAGACATAAATGTGAAGCTTTTAGCTACAGTAAATTTATGGGTTTCTTTAAATTTGAAGGGCTACTATTCACTCATCAAATCTATTTTTTATTCACTTTTAATCTCCAAAGGTCTTTTCTATTCACATTTAATCTTCAACCATCTTGTAATAATAATGTAAAAATCAAATTAAATTATTAATTAACATATGATTATTGTGATTATAAAATATGAAAAAAAAAATATATTATTATTAAAAAAATAATATTATATTATTATTTTGATGAATTCAATGGTTAATCTAATGTGGAGTTATGGATAAAGATGTTTTAGATATATGAAAAATATGTACTTTTCATCAAAATTTAAAGATAAATTTGATGAGTCTAATACTAGTACTCTAATAAAAGATATACACGTTAGCTTTCTATGATAATTACCGTAGAACTACTCTTATATAATCATATGAAAATTTTTCAATATTTCCTCTCTCTCCCTCGTTCATTCGTCTTTTCCTCGTTAAACCCTCACTCTGGATATTTTTTTTTTTTTTGTTTTCCTGAAACTACACAGCTCTCTCTCTCTCTTCAAGCTCCTTTGTATTTTTTTTCTTTGTTTTCCCAAAAACTACACCTCTCTCTCTCTTTCTCTCTCTCTCTCCGAACCCATTCCATCTCTACAACAAATGTGGTTTCATCGAGTTCAAAGCAAGATGTGTAGTTTGTTGTACAAGAAAGGGTATTGGTTCAAGCTTTAAAAACATTTCCAAAGGAAGTCAATCAGTATTAGTGCAAGAAAGCCAATCAGCATTGCAACAACGGTGATTGGGAAGAGTGTCAATTAGTGCAAGAAAAATTTAGTATAATTGGTTGGGTTTTCTCTGAGGGTGCATAAAAATTGAAAACTCGAATGAGGGAAATGTTTTGGGATACTATCTTATATTTAAATCTTCCATGGTAGGTAACATTCAACCTACCCTGTACTTGCACATAAATTTCATCATCAGGTTTCAATACTAATTTTGTTCTTATGTCATGTAGGCTTTATAGTTATTTATTTATTTTAATGAAAGAGTTCAAGATGATAAGAGTTATGATGGTTCCGACGGAGGGGGAGGAGGAAACGAGTTCCGGGGTTGGGTTGGGGGGTGGGGACAACGATTGTTGTCACACTAAATATCAGTGAATATCGGGATTGGGGGAGGGGGGAGGGGGCCGACAAATACACTACATGCACCTCTATTTTTCATCTTACTGGAATTTCTACGTGTCTTAGTGTTATTAGTGGGTGTAAAACTTCATTTTAAACCCATCCGACTGGTAGCCGCATCCTTTTTATATACTCCCTCCAAATTGATATCCCACTTCTTATGTCATACAAGCATAAGACATATTGTGAACTTGAATCTAGAACTCATCTTTATTGAAAAGCACCTCATTGATCGACATGCTACCATAAAAAAACTGAAGGCATAGAAGCCATCGATCAAATGACCATGGCCTGCCATTGATCACTCGATGCTTGTCCTTCTCCAGCTTGTTGAACTCTATGAGAAACTTGTCGACGCCAAGTTTAGAGAATTGGATCCAACTCCCACACCTCCAAACATTTGTCATTATACTCTTGAATGCTTCTTTGTTAATAGACTTATCAGCCACAATCATGGCCAACAGACAAAGCTAACCATGTTGCACTGCTTTAGCCATTGAAGTCGATGGTAGACCATCCCTTCTTTTTCCCTCTAAGTGAGACATAACCCCTCACACTGCTTTGCTAACTCTTCCTCCATAACCACCTCTTCAAACCAGCCATACTAGCCTAAGAGACTCACTCTATTCTAAAGAGAAACCTTACCTAACAAGAAGAGGACCCTGAAGACTTCTCAACATTATGAGTTTGTAGTGGTTTTTTTTTATTTCTCACAATTGTGGGTGAGCGGTGTCGTGGTGGATGAGGGCAGACGGTTGAATAATCCACCTAGCCCCCCAACACTAGGATGGGGGCCCCTGCCCACGGTGTGCAGAGGCAAATTCTATAGGGCACCCTCCACCCATTGGGAAGGGGGTAACTTCATCTCATAGGATGCGTGTAGCACGTATACCCTAGGGTGAGTGTTAAGAAATAATTTTGAAAATGCACCAATTGAGTTGTTAAAAAATGGTCTTGTTTGGATAGTGAAATTGTTTCATTTCATTCCATTTCATCATTACAATTTTTTTAAAATTTCACACAAAATATAATAAACAATTCAATTTTTTCAAATTTCAAAACAATAATAATATTAAAAAATAATATTCTAACAATATTTTATTCAATTTTTATCATTTATCTCAACTCACTATTCGAACAGCACATAAAATGCATCAAAATTATGAAGAATCTTAATCCTTTTTTCAAAAGAATCTCAAAATCTTCTCTGTTCTAATCCAAACATCTAAATACTAAAATAATATCAACCATCAAATATATCTTACGTCAATTTGGTAATAAACAAGGATCAAAACAAATTTTCCAAAATAGTAAAAAAAGTTATATATTTCACAATAATTTTATTCTCTTCATACTTCATAAACTCAACTATTTTTTCAAACTTCAATAAATTAAGACACGTCTCAAGAATAATTGCAATACAAACATATTTTAATGGGCATCATCACCTCTTTTATAAAATCCCAAAAAGGCATCTTTAAAAATCTTTTTAAAATTAAAAAAAGGTTGAGAAAAAAAATGTTCGGATAAAGTTTATAAAATTTGTTTCACTTTCAGAAAACAAAAATATTTTGCATCCCTTGAGATCTCCCAATTAAGTTGAAATCCCAATAAAATTTTACTTACATTTGTTCATATCGTCTTCCGTAGCCACCCCGAGGCTGAAGGTGTTGCGGCTGACATAAAAGTCGGTCACATGCCCTGCCACACATAAAAGTAAGCGGAGGTTTGGATATCATCATTTTATTTAATTATTATAATTTTTTAAAATTTTTATATAAAATATAATAAATTTTTTAAATTTTAAAATAAAAATAATATTAAAAAATAATATTATAATAATATTTTATTTAACTTTTAAATCTAATATAATTTCATCTCATCATCTCATCTCAAACCTCTAATAAATAAAATAAAGTAAGGTTTTTTAATTATTATAATGTAATTAAAGTAAATGAAAAGTAAGAGATTTTCATTTTTTTTTTCGTTTTTTACAAAGTTGACTATTGGAATTAGCACTCACCAATTATTTAAATTCTTGTGAGAAAAATAGAAAAGTCAAAACAACTGAAAATGGGATTCCAAAACAAACATACAAGACTGCATTTTTGTGCTTTATTTGGAACCCATATTGTAGAAATTAAGGTGAGAAATTGAGTGAGGATTTAAAATTTTAGCCACCGTTTGGATATTGATATGAGATGAGATTGTTTTAGATAAAAATTTAAAGTTGAATAAAATATTATTAGAATATTATTTTTTAATATTATTATTTTAGAATTTGAAAAAGTTAAATTGTTTATTATATTTTATTTAGTAATTTTAAAAAATTGTAATAATGAGTTGAGATTCATTGAATGCTTCACTTCTGGTCAAGATTTATAAGTGTTAATTGTATGAATTTAAAGGTTTATAGTAAAATAAATAAATATATTTGTTAAGTTTGTGTTTCGTATACCTGGACTAAGTTTTTGCAACCCAGACTGAGATGTTTCTACCTGCAATCACAAAGACAAATGTGGGCTTGGTGGTGGTCCGAGGAGCTTCCAATACTAAAGTCAGTACTTCGTCTAGGAGAATTGTAGGAGAATAATAGAGTTCAAAGAGATTCATTTATACTTGGAGCATGGCTTTTATATGGGATTTCAATAGGACATTCCCGCACCTTGTGTTAGAGGTGTGTGTTACGCCCACAGTTGCCCTGATCATGGCCATTAATGTGGTGTGGCGTTTAAGGTGGTGCTATAATGCGGTGTAGTTTTCAGGGTGGCATCTTGGCGGTTGGTGATCAGCACAGTCACTTATTATTTCCATTGTCAGAGAATAGAGGGTTGTATGTTTTTTTCGATCACTTGCCCGTGTAGATCCTTTAATGCTGGGCATCACAAGTGAGTGTCAGGTCAGCGTGTCGTCCTGGTTGTCCCCTTCAACTTGTTTCCCACACTATGCATTCCCTTTTTGCTAACATAGTTGGTGGACCAAGTCCTTTTGGTAATTCTTGAGCCATGGGAGGGGAGGATCTAGTCCAAGAGGGACTTCATATAGTATTTGGCCTAGGCCCAACCCAGTGGGTCGAGAGAGGATTATCCCTCCCAATATTGTTTTACAATATTTATTGAATTATTTAATATTATCCAATTACATGACTTACAATATATTTTGTACCACAAACTTCATATGCGGATCTCTTTTTCAGTCAAAACTGTGAGTGCAAAAAATATTTTAATAGATTCTAATAATAATTTAGGTCATATTTTCCGGTGTCCAGAAAAGTTTGCTTTTGAGCTAGAAAATGGTCAGTGATACTACTTACATTCTCGTCAATCGTGAAGCTCCTTCCAATATTACACAATACATTTAGATAGTGTTTTAAAACTTTATTAATGGTAATTATAAGGTTTGTTGGGGGTAAAATGAGTGCAAGAGTAAATTCTATGAAAAAAACCTATGGCCCGGTATGCAAGGGTGTAAAGAGAAAGCTTGGAGGAAGAGAGAGTTATCAGCCAAGACTTGACCGGACATAAATCAATAATCAGACATAAAACCTTAGGACAAGATATAAAGAAGGGTAATGGGACATAATCATTTATATTTGTCTTAACACTCTCTCTCACATGTGATCTAGCTCTCTCTCAATAAATGAGGCCAACACGTGAAATATTTAATTAAATATTATGAATTATAGAAATGCTATGCATCATCCTACACACCACACACCAATGTGTTTTTTATTTTTTTTATTTTTTTTTCAATTTTTTTTTATTTTGCTCTTCTTGAAATATTTATATTTTTTTATTCATCATCCATATAATACACATTTAATAAGAGAAACAAATAAAAAAAATAAAAAAAGTTATGGTGTGTGGTGTGCAGGATGATGTAAAGATTAAGTCATAATCATTTACATTATCTTAACACTTACACCTCAGATCCACAGTGCCTGCTTTATTGCCAGACTTCCAGTCATTCATGATTAAAGAAGCCATAAATGAGAGTTTCAAGCACATCACCACCGCGTGAGAGGAGAGGGTCATCCAGACATACTGATCATGTGGCTGGGGCATTCAACCGTGATTAGAAAAATGCATCAAGAAAGGTTAAACTTAATAACAAAACAGTTACTAATACTCAATCATGCATCCTAGAATCATTTTAATTAGGTTTCAAGAAGCATATATAGATACGTCTATCTACCTGGTTTTCTGATGCTGACTAGTGACCAGGAATAACTTTACAATACATGAAGATCAGAAATCCTTGATGAGACAAATCATTATATATATCCACGTAAGTTAGATCAGATTAGTATAATAGCTAGCTAGACAACGTAAGTAATTATATTGAATTTCTCTTTGAACATTCCAAGAATAATTTGTAGTTTGTACGTACCATCTAGTTAAACTTGTCGATGGATAAATGTTTGGAGATAGCTAACCTTAGTACGTACGTATCTCTTTCTATCAGTATATGCTGGAAAAAATCCTTATAGCCGCCCTGCTTTCATTCCTTGATACTTTTCCTAATGTTTATATTATATATAAAATATACCTCCAATCATAAAATCTTTTTTGTTTTAAGAAGAGGGTAGTATCTCAATTTTATTGATAGTTTTCATTTTTTACGGATGAAAACCACGGTTACAATCAGACATTTGAAGGTTACAAATAAGCATAAAGACTAAAACTTAGATATCAAAAATCAATAGACCCGACCACAAATTAAGAAAGCCAAAAAATTACAAACCAAATAGAAAGAACAACCCTAAGAAACCAACCTGCAAGAAATTACACATTTAAGAAAATAAGGAAGAAACGAGAATAAAAAACCAAGTACCTCACTTTGATAACCTCGAATAAAGAAAATCAATTCTATCCATGCGAAGAAGGTCTCTTAACTGACTGGATAAGGTATCGTTATCATCAATCCAATCATAAGACCTCATGATCGATATGTTTAAAGTTTGTTTTTATACATGATTGTAGTTCTTAGGGGCAGAATACCTATATGTTTTTCTCTTCCATATATTTGGATGAGTCCCGGAGCTAGTCTAACTCAGTTAGTTAATCTGGTCTGAAATCCGAGTAACTATCACATGCACTGTAGCTTGTTGGATGCATGGAATAGTTATTAAAAATTCCAAAAGCTTCTAGCATTCTTAGTTCAGAATTGCTTATTACCAAATGTAGGATCAATTAGAGATTGCTTAGTAGGAGAAAGGGAAATTGCTCAATATTTTTTGGCTATTCTCAACTTAAGTGATGAATATCAATTTTTTTTTTCTTTTCTGTCATCTCTCATGACATTTGTCTCCTATTCTTAATTAGGTTGGTTAGAGCATACTTCATTTTCACTTGAATGTTCTCACTAGTGCCAAAGCACTAAACTCTTTCTTGTTCTTGGATTTTCATTATGAGTTTTTCTTGTAAACATGTTAGAACAATTTTAGTTATTTTTTTGAAATTTGAATCTCAAAGGTTTGTTAGCACAATGTTATTAGTGTCAATTTGAATCTCCAAGATTTGTATATATTTTTTTAAGCTTATATTAGACAATTTTTTATGATTATTTTTGGTTTAGCCTCATTTTTTTTGTTTTAATAATTTTTAATCTTTTTTGAATTCTTTTAATATTTTCCACAAATACGTCTCGCGGCAAATGCTTTTTTTTTTCAAATTTTTGCAAGATAGTTTTTCCACTAAGTAATCTAGTGGGTAATACTAATACCCACCAGTATCTCTCGCGGTAATTTGTCTTATTCCCACGAGTAATAATAAATGTAAATGTGCTTTTGCAACAAGTTTAGTAGGCTATTGCTGCATGATTTGTCGTAAGAATAGCCTAGTGTTTTTCATGACTTCATTTCGTGGGATTAAATATTTTTTGTAGCGACTTATCTGCTACGAACCTTCCACAAATAAAATTGGTAAGAATAAAATTTTTTCTACAAAAATGATGCTTTTTGCCACTAAAAGCATTCCAGTTGTAGCACGGCAGCTGCTTGATAACAATTTTGCTAGGGAAAACCGGGAAATGTAAACGTGGGGTAACCGGTTGTACGTCAAAACTTATGTGGAATTAAAAAACAAAAGGTTCTCTTTTTTCTTCTTCTTCTTCTTCCGAGTTTTTCATTTGGTTTACTTTCCTCCCTCTCTATCTCCATCTCCTACCTATATTTGTTTGGGCTAGTTTTTTTTTTGAATAGATGTCGAGTAAGTTTTCTTTTTTTTTGAATTTTTCTTTTATTTTTGAATTTTTTATTAAATCCATCTGTTCGGTCAGGAGATGGGTTTCTCTACTGAATCTCCTATCTTTAAACCCGCTCTTTCTTTCCCACATCGTTCTGAAATTATCTTGTTTCCCTCGTTTTTATCTTGTAATTGCATGTCCCAGTTTTTTTTTAATGAGATTTCTTCATTTCTTGGATATTTTTTTTTTAAATGGAGTTTTTTCATTTCTTGGTTCTTGATCTTGAACTCAGATCGGTGTTCTTCTGTGGAAAGAGTTTTTTGGGAGGGAGGGTAGCTGGAAATGATGATTTCACTGTCGTTTGGAATTTTGGTGTATATGAAACGAAAAAGTGAGAGAGAGTAAGAAACGAAAAGGAGAAAGAGAAAAAGAAATGAAAAATTTTATTAAATGTGACGCCGGTTGCGCCTGTTGTATCAAGTATTTTTGGCTTGATAAATATAATTCCAAGCTGGAATTTTAGAATGTTCTTATCCAAATACTTTTTACAATTTGGAGAGCTAGACACGTGCGTGAACTTCAATGCATTAAATGTTGCCGTCTACATTGTCCATGGGCCGAATAATGTAGTGGAGTCCACGTACCGTGTTTATCTTTCTTGGACCTACAAAAACTGTTGGAGGAGATCTCAATCCAAGTAAGTTCAATGAATATTAGGGTCACATATATTATATATAATTGGTGATCAACACAAGAAACTAAGCAGTTACCTGTTCTATTTAATTATTATAAATTATAACAAATAATACTTATCCAAATTATATTAGAAAATGGCAATAGAGTGAAAAAAAAAAAAAAGTAGTCCAAGGCCACGTTCCACAATCGAACTGAGGATGAAACCGCCATGAAACTCGGTTAGATGAAATCCATCTGCGAGATTCATGTGGTTCTATGGCCGAGGGCCACAGAATATATATACTGATGCCCCGCACTTGACTGCTCTAAGGGTCCAACAAAAATGAATGTTTGCTATTAGCATGGGCCACAAGTACTCCTGCTGGTCTAAATGTCTACTATCTATTGGTGTGGGTGGTCAGACGACTCAGACCAGCAAAAGGGGGGAGCACGGCAATCATGCATGGGTGGTTGGACAACAATAGATCGTTAAGATATTCCACCTCCGGCAAAAGGGGCTTGGAGGGGCATAAATAAATTCAACCGAAACTGTTCAAAGACGTCTAGTATAAAAGTCCCGTCATGTCATGTGATGAGAACTAGCGGGATAATTGGAAAGACTTTATACCATCATAAGGGCTCGCAGGGTGCCACCCTGGTCATGGAGGCCCGACAAGTCACTCACGGCTCAAACTCTTCTAACCCAATAGAGCACGGGTCAATTTGTTAGAAAGAGAAACGCCTGACCGTTTATCTTGAAACTATTAGCATATTCATTCATTCAAAACAAGTAGATAGTCCAAACGTCTTGAATTTCAAATTTTAAATAGTGGGCAAGACAGTTAGTCTAGGTGATCTTAAGAAGACAAATCCTTTATTTAAAAGATCGCTAATGAAGGCTCTCAAATACTAATGAAAGCTCTCAAATAATTTGTTTTAAAAAGACTCATATCATTATTGACTTAAGCATCGGAATGGTTCATTCAACTCCCAAGATATCTTCCTCTTTAGTTGTGCCTAAGAGTAAAATACGTCCTTAACATGGCTAAAAATTCAGAAATCAAAGATGAAAAACGAATATCCGTAAACATGACTTCTCGAGTTGGTGAAGCGATCGAGGATGTTTAGACAAATAGAAAGAGAGCGAAAGTGGTTAGCATGTGACACTATATTTGGAGAACTATAATATAAAAAGAGAACATACAGAAAATATATATAACGTAGTTCACCGGAACATTATTGCTCGTTTGGATACTAAGGATATGTTTAGAAAATTAGTTTCATTTCGTTACAAAATTTTTTCATAATTTTCTTCTCAAATATCATTTAAATATAAATATTAATTTTTAATTTCAAATATTCAATATTTTTATCTAATCATAATTACTTAATTATTACAATTTTATCAAATTTTTAAATAAAACACAAAAATAATACTACTTTTTTCAGATTTCAAAATATAAATTATATTAAAAAATTATATTATAATAATAATTTAACTTTATAATATTTTTTATTTAACTTTTTCTCTATTCCTTTTCAAAATTCAATAAAATATCGTAACTCAAACCATTTTATCATTATTTATAAATTATGTTATTACTATTTACAAAATTATTATTTCATGTCATTCCTCAAACATTTCCTAAGAATATCTTAGACTATCTATGAATAGTAGTGAATATAATAAAAAAATAATAATGAATAATTTATTAAGAATAATAAAATAATTTGAAAATATTTAAGAACAATTATGTTCCTAAGAACAATTTAAGAAATGATAGTTGCAGTCGTGAGTGTGCAAGCGTTGCGTAATCACTTTAAAAAAATGAATAAATACGAGACCTACATGATAAGAAAACTAATTTTTTAATAATGGATCCCATCATTTTTTTAAGTGACTGTACGACGCTAGTTGTGTAGTATTGCTCAAAATAATATTTATCATGCATTTAATTATTATTTTTTTGTGTTTTAATCAAATATTATTAAGAAGTTATATATTATTTATAATTTTAAAAAAAATATATTTGTACGTCGATATAAAGGGTACACATTTCACATCACTAATAAAACATGATTCGATATATACGAGAAATTTTAAAAATTAAATTATGTCGTAGATGATGTTGAAGACATGGCATGGAAATCTAATGATTAAGATGAATATATTTTTCTAAAACAATTGGTGGGATTTCTGATAAATTTCTAGGTCGAAATTAAGAGTTGTCTCCCCTTTGAGAATCCACTTGGCTATATCTTTTTCAACTTATTGGACAAAAGATATTAGGACTTCGGTGTTCAGACTCCCTTTTAGACTTTAAACAAAGGCTGAAAACTAACAATGTGTTTAGATGAGAGTTCTGAAGGAACAGATCAGGAATGGGTAATGTAATTGAGTGGTTGTCCAAACTTCAAAGTGGCCGGTTTGACTTGGCTTTTTATCCTCGAGAGCACTCCGTTATTGTATTATATAAAATTTGGTGATATATTTTAAAGGATAAAATAAAGAATCTATTGAGAGTGCTTTTACCTCTCTTTTTTGGATAAGCACTAAGTAGGATGACTCAATAAAGAAATTAGAGTATGACTTCTCATTTTAATTGCTTATATTTTTTTTTTATTTTTTAACGGTTAAGAAAATGACTATTAGTGTATTGATATATATTTTTTAAATATTTGAAAAAAAAAAAGAGAATATAAATTACACTAGCAACATACAAAGGGGACATGTTGAGGCGGCAGAATAGCATTACACATAAAATAAAGCTGAAACACATAGGAATAACACAGAACTCCAAATTCTTGAAAAATATATAAGCTTTTATTTACTTTTTCATTCAAAAATAAAAACTCATATGTTTTTTTTTCTTCCAACTTTTACTAATAATCATCCAAAAAGTTCCCATCTTCGTCCGATCACCAACAACCGGAGCTTTGAGCGGTGCTCAGTTGCAGAGCATCATCTTCTTCTTCTTCTTCTTCGCCGGAGGTCTACTTCCTCTGTTTGATCACTTCTTATTTCTGTTGTTCTCTAATGGAAATTCACACCCTTCTGGCCTGGGAAGTTTGACTTGGCGTTTATCGATTCTCTGGTATCTATGTCGTAAGGTTTGGCAGTTTTTTGCGGTCACAATCGTGTAAGTGGCCACAGATTGAAAAGGATAATGTTTGGACTTCTTGTCTTGGCATGCAACTTGGCGACCACCTTGCTTTCAGTTTCGGTTTTGGCCCTTGGGTATTCAATCTTTTGACTTACCTTATTTGTAGCTATTTCTCAAACTTTTATCCGTAAAACTTTTAAAACTTAAACTAAAAATATATATTTAATTATTCATGTTATATTCATATATATTTTTTATTACGTGTGAGTTAGATTTTCTCTTAATATTTAAGTCTAATATGTGAAATATTTAATAAAATAAAATATAAAATCTTCCTTAGTATGTGGGCTCAACCTATAAAATATTTAATTAAATATGACAAAATGTAAAATCAAGATTCAAACTCAATATTTCAAATATGATATTAAGAGTTTAAATTCTTTAACACATTCCTACACTATTTATTGAATATTTAATATTATTTCAATAAGTCTAAATTCACATAATACATAATTAATTAAAAGCGACTGACTTTTGTTAGGAACAAAAGTTGTACTTTTGAGAAGAAGTAGATTTAGCCCCGTTTCAATTCAGAAAATATTTTATTTCATTTCATTATTATAATTTTATTAAATTTTTACATAAAATATAATAAATAATTTAACTTTTTTAAATCTCAATTCAATATTTTAAAATTTTAAAATAATAATAATATTAAAAAATAATATTTTAACAATATATTTTTAACTTTCATCTAAAACCATTTCATCTCATCTCTAAATTCAAACCAACCTTAATAGTCAGGAAACTTTATTCGAATTTACAAAATATACTCGTTCTGTAATTCTCTATTTCCAAAGAAATGCCTTAACGGCATCATATATTATTGTATACATATTACCATATTTTAAGTTTACATAGAAGTAGTTTTATCTTCATAAATATCGAAGGAGCAAGAAGTCAATATTCCACTTAATTCTTAATATAAAGTATATAACGTAGAGTTTTTCAAATCTTAATATTGTTTTCAAATTAAATATTATATCAAAGAAACATTTGCTAAATCTTAAAGAATACAGAGTAACACACGTAAAGAATATATATATTTGCTCACTGGACCGTTACTTTCAAGTCATTTGGAGGATCGTTATTCTTTGGGGGGCTTGCCCGTAAAAGGTGTTATACGAGAAATTGAAAACGATAGGCTTGGCTAAAAGGTCATGCTATACATCAGTCATTTTTTTGTCTTACATTTCATGCTTTTTGTTTTTTATATTATGTCATACTCATTGCCATCACCTTCAACCTCTCTTTTCCCTTAATCTCTCTCATTGACCTCTCTCTCCTCAAACTCTCCACGACCTCTCTCCAACTTCTCTCTCCTCAAGCTTTGTTTAATAACGTGTTAAAGGGAGTAGAAGAAAATAAAATAAAAAATAAAATCTCACACGTCAGTTGTGGAGTGTGGATCAACAAACAGGTACTGATCCATAGAGTTTTTCTAACTATAAATATGGTAATGCTTATTCTATGTGTTTGTGTCTGTAATAAAAGATATTCAAGTCAAAGCTTACTAATTGTAGGAGAATTTGTACTGTAAAAGTTGTTTTTCCAAAGAAGAAAATGATCTATTTGTGTGAATTTTTTCGATTATTAATAAATATTATAACATCTATTTTACTTATTATTCTCTCTTTTACTTGAGACTTGAAGTTGAAATAAAAAAAACTGAAAAAATCTAATCCATTCAACAGATTAAATAAAAAAGTTAGAAACATTATAAAATTTTATTATTTATTATTTCTCTTGTTCTAGAATTCAAAATTCAAACAGAAATTCTAGGACAATCTTGATAGCAGTAATTATAGCAACAAAGGAAGTTTGAAGGGAACGTAGACATTATTATTTTAAAAGGATGGCACTACAGCCACCGATTTTGGGTCCCAATTTGAGTTTCAGTATAATTCATCTTATTTTTTTATGCATTTTTTAATAACCTTAAATATTTTAAAAAAATCACAACATTATTGAAATATATTTTCTTAATCATTAAATAAATAAATAAAATGTGTGGGAGACTTTCCCGGGACACAAAGCCTATGCCATTTCAAAAAGGGCAAAAAGGACCATTCGTTCGAAGTTTGAAGGTAGGTCAAGTGGTAAAACTTTGCCAAACACGTCCTTAATGGAATAAGACTTTTCAACAGTCTAAGATATGGGGCCGATTTCGAGGGTCACAATCGCCTGTTATCAATCTATATCGTCGGTTGCAAAAAAGGACTCCATTTTTGAAAGTCAAATGCGTCCCCCCTAACAATTGTCTTACCAATCAGCTCCTTAATGCCTCTTCCCTCTTCCCTCTTCCCCTCCAGATTATGATCCATTTCTAAATCTCTCTCTACCACTTCACGTTTTCTTGATCCCCAAATGAAATCAAAAAACCTCTTTCCCATCCTTTTGTCACCCATTTTTCCTCTGTTGAATCTATGCATATTCCTCATCCTCTCTTCTCCTCTACCAAGAAAATCCCAAGGTGCAGTCGACCCTTACTTCCAAGTCTGCAGTGCTGAGCCTGAAAACTGTGGTGATGGGCAACCTATCAAGTATCCATTCTACATCCAAGGCAAGCAAAACAGTTCTTGTGGGTATGCGGGATTCGAGCTCTCTTGCAACAACAATGGCCAACCCACCATCAGCATCCAAAGTAACGACTATATCATCCACAACATTTCCTATAAAACCGAAATCCTTCGCGTCTCAAACTCTGACTTTTGGAATTCAACCACCGGCTGTATTCCTTTAACTCAAAACATAACAATTCCTGGTGGCCGGTTCGAGCTAGCACCGTTCCAAACCCATGTGAATCTGCTTTATGGTTGCAACACTTCGACACTTGAGAGTACGTTAAGGTTTTCTGCATATCCTGGTTGTGATCATGAGGAAAACAAAAACAGTTCGGTTCTGGTCCTGCCCGAAAATGACCCAAAGCTAAGGAACGTATCGAAGGCGTGCACAACTCGGGTCGTAGCACCCGTTGAACGATATGAGCGTGAGAATCTTGATGGAATTGAAAGGGCCCTGATAAATGGATTTTGGATGAAATGGAAGGCCAGCGAATGCAGCATTTGCCAGGAAAGTGGAGGGCGGTGTGGATTCAATTACACGGATAGGCATTTCAGGTGCTTCTGCCCTGATAGACCTCATGCTTGGCACTGCGTTTCTGGTCAGTTTTCTATCTCTAAAAGACTTCTTCTCCTCCACAATTATAGAAATTCAATCCAAGTTTGATGGATTGGCTCTCTGTGCAAATTAAATGAGTTGCGTGCTAGGCCAAGCATTTCCACTTGTCTGCGAAGTGGCTCGAGGATGATACTCTAGTGCCCCTTTTTTCTTTGCGTTTCACAAATATCAATCATTTAGGTGGATCCCACTTGAGTTCACGGGACTAGATGATTAGATTTATATATATATATATATATATGAACAAAATAGACTCATCTTAAACTTGGAATATCGATTCCAACCTAGCTACCGTTCATTTAAGGAAATTTTTTCGTACAAGTAATTGTTGACAGCAGTTATTTTTGTACATAATATGTAGTTTCATTCAGACTGTTCATCTCTTAAAGTTGAAATTATGAGAGAAAAAATAAAAGGAGGAGAAGAAGTCACATAGTAAAATACAAAGTGTGCACTACTATAATGACTTCTCTCTAGCATTACTCTTCATTTACTACTATCACGTTCCAATGCTAAAATATAACTTAATTGCTTTTTTATTTTATTAATGTTGCGTTTGTATGCTAAATTAAGTTGAGTTGAGATGATATAATATTGTTAAAATATTATTTTTATAATATTATTATTATTTTAAAATTTAAAAAAATTGAATTATTTATTATATTTTATGTTAAAATTTAAAAAAATTATAATAATAAGTTGAGATGTAGTTAGCAGCCAAACGAAGCCTTAACTGTACTGAATTAGACTTCTGACTTGGGTGGTCGTGGTCCCATAGACTGTACTTAAATTTTACGAGAATACAAATTGTAGATGATGCTTTATACACAACTTCTGTGTACACGGTATTTATTTTTCCGAGGTAAACATTTAATAAAAACCTTTATTTATTCGAAAGTCATATATAGGACCATAATGATCATGCAGCAAGTTTTTAAAAGTCTTTTATCTTACTATTGAATAGGAATCACAAACCCCTAGTTGATCATGCTTGAATGGTAGACTATCAAAGTCAATTACCGGCTGCCACTTTGATTGCAATTTCAAAATTTAATGGCGGTGTTCGATCGGTTTGTATTATATATATTATTGTATTGCATTACAAGTGATAACCACATGAGGGCGGCCAATTTGGAGATTATAAATTATTAGATAGAGTATTGAGGTATTATAAAGGGGTAGTGATAGGCTTACTATCCTATTACTACCCATCTACTACTCACAAGTTCATTTTAAATTTTTTTATTTTTTTTATCATTTTTTTAAATTATTTTTTTAACATTCTTAATTATTAAGAAAAAATTAAAAAAATATATAACTTTACTAATACTCACTTCTTTAATTATTAAGTAAAATAAAAAAAAATCAAATACAAATTGAGTAGTAAATAGATAGTAATATGATAGTAACCTTATCATTATTCATTATAAAATATTCTGTGAATAGTAGTGATTCGTTTTTTAAAGATTCAATCGAATCACTAGCTGCCTTTTGTCAGAGGGTGGCCTTCTTCTATCGAAAACTGAAATAATTCATCCTTGGACAGATTCAAATTGGTGATTCAGCCATATTGACTCATGAATTAGAACAGTAAAAGAAACAGAAAAAGTTAACCCTTCAGCTGACCTACGAGGTTGAGTTTCTTACCTCACCATAATTATTAGCTTTGATAATATCTGCATGTGGGTGGAGGCAAGGAAGAAGAAAATAGTTTGTTAATACTGATGGCGTTTTCCCATAGGAAGTTGAAGGTTTGGATAAGATCGATAGAGCGAGACAAGCATATACCATGTGTTTTTAAATTAAGCAATCAGTGCAACCCAGTCCAATCAAACACGTACACCCAGGTCATGGAAATGCCAAAACTGAGAATATTTTAGTGGTGATCAAGTGGAGGCCACTAGCAGTATTGCTCCTACGCGGCTTCACTACCCACCTTATATGTTTCTTGGTCCTTTCCATCTGGTTCTTGATCAACCATGTCGTCCGGTCCCCCACCTGATGGATTTTCAGAACTTTTTCAATTAGCTTTTACACCTACAAACTGGCCCATACTTTAGCTGTGACTACCCAAGTTTTCCCACCATCTCCAAAGGGCACTCCTTTTTTACACGACCTTCAGCTTCATTGATTCGTTCTCTGCTCTCTCTCCTTCACGGTCTCTGATCTTTTGATCGGTCTTCCCTTGGATTCACTCGCAACCATGCTGGCCTGCTCTTCTTTTGTAACTTCACAGCCTAGTTTTCTGTTGGTTATGAGAAATCCTTAAGGTCAAGGACTTGAATGGGAGTGGTGATTGATGTGGGATTGTAAAGAGACAAATTACTAGCTAGCACTTTCCGAATATGGAAGACAAGGTGTTCTTATCCTATCATAAAGTGTTTCGTTGCCGAGATTATGATATAAATATTAATTTTCAGTGACATGACATGATAGCATAAGAGTAGTACTACATGTCTATATTTTTTTGCTTTCACTGAAGATGCCATAGCAGCAAGGCTGTTACAGATCGTTCTGCTGTAAGCTTTCTTTCTTTTTTGCTTTGACATGATTCTTGTTAGAAGAATAGCAGCAGCTTAGGAGACCTTCTAATTGGGCCTAACATTTTATTGTAGAATGCACATACACCACTTCGGTCTTCTTAAGTTGGGTTTTGCAACACAACTTGCCAAGAGCCCATTGCTTGAACAGTAGGATGATAAACTTTACAGCCCGAACTCTAATTGAATGGGTTTAAGCCTTTAAGCTGCATCTTTATTTATTTAGGTAGGCCCAAAAAATAGGTAGCAATCCCTGCTAATAATGTCGACTTCGGCCATGTGATCTGTGTGCCCCTAAAATCAAATTTTGCGGTGGCCAAGCCCGACTCTGTTTATTCCCCCCCATCAGCATCTATTTGTGACCCATTTGTGTACACGTTAATAAACTTTTCGCAAACAGAAAAAGAAATCACTACGACTGTCGTGCATCATAATTTTTTTCCCAACTTCTTTGTATCAAATTCCTTTTTCCTCTGTCCAGACTCCCAGTACATTAGTCTTTACGAGCTAGTATGTATTTTATGTGTACGACTTCTAGTCATCTTGTCTTGTTTATTTTTGCAGATGAGATGAGTTAAGATTAAAGTTAAAAGCTGAATAAAATATTATTAGAATATATATTTTTAATATTATTTTTATTTTAAGATTTGAAAAAGTTAAATTGTATATTTTATTTTGTGTGAAAATTTGAAAAAATTGTAATTATTAGATGATAAAAAAAAACAAGAAGGTCTTTCTATCCGGTTCTTAGTATGTTATGGTGCGATTATGGTCATGTCCAATTAGGAAATCCACCTTCGATTCCCTTCTCCTGCATCTTGTAATCATAAAAATGAGCATTTTCATATACATCCTTGAAGATGGATGCTGTTTAGTCATATATATTGTGTAAGGTGTCTGGGATAAAAGACTACTACTTCTTTCTTCCTTTCCTTTCACCTTCGGTCTGTAGTAGCCTAGTGTGTTGCTAATTCACTTGAACTTAAATGATATTACGAAGACACACTTAAACTTTTTTATGGCATTCGATATTATGTCTCACATATCTATTTTCAGAACGGTGACAAGGAACAATATTACTATGAACACACCTAGACCTACTATAGAGCAAGTCCAATGAAAAAGATAATAATCATAGCCAAAGATTGGTTGAAATCTGAAAATAAACTATAATTAAACCCATTTGTCTGTTTTGTTTGGAAACTTCCTCCGGAGACAAATGTCAAATACAAGAAAGAAGGTCAAATACAAAACTTGCATGGGTCAGAGAAATGAAATGGAAACGCAACCCTCCTCCATCTAAGGCTTGTGAGAAAGAGAGCCCAGAGAAGAATGCTGAATCATGACCTTAAAGCACACATCCATGACTTTGCCGCCACCATTTTCCCTCGTCAATACGTTCTCGTCACCCCGTCTCCTACTTCCCTCAAAAAGTCTCCTGCAAAAGTCAGTCTTTGATATCAAAGTCATACCAAATCGAATGACCAGTACGTCCACGTCCCTGAAGTACCCACCACGAAGATGCCAATTGCTTTTCCACTTTAATTGGCTTCTACCCCTTTTTTTTAACCCACAATCCCCCATGAACTTTTCTAAAGCTTGTGGATCATATGATGTATCACGTTGTTTGTTTCATTATGAGGAAGACGCGTTATACAATTATTGCCGCTATGCTGTGATCTTCTTCAATAGCATGAGTGGAAGATTGAAACTAGACGCAAAGACTTGCACAAAAGCGGGTCAATGGGGGAAGATGTATAGGAAATTCTAGCACCTCCGTGGAGTCTTTGGATGTGGACCTGTGGTGGTATTGTTTCACATACTTGGGGTACCCATGCATGCATCCTGGCTTTAAATCTCGGCCTGCTTTTACTAGTGTTCTTCTTCCATTTTCAATTTGAAGGTTAACCACCGTGTTAAACCAATTTTGGGAATTTTGGGATGGCTTCTGTCTCCAAGTCGTCTGTTTTCTTTCTGCTCTTGTACCTAGTGCTGCTTTGCTCTGCTAAAGATGACATTAATGAAGGATGTACGAAGGAGATTGATTGTGGAAGGCTGGGCAAGCTACACTTTCCATTCTCCAATACCTCAAACCCAGATTGCGGCTTATTCATTAAAGATTGCGACACAAATCCGAAGATCCAACTTGTAGTTGGGGGCAGTGAAAGATCATATGAATTCGTAAGATTCTCGCTGCCATACGTCATATTTAAACTACTTCCCGGCAAATGCGAATCCGTAACCAATTTGAGTCTTCCCAGCTTTCCATCCCTCGGCTTCTCTCTTGAAATCCCCACACGAAATCGGACCCTGTATAAATGCAACCGCAATATTTCTCGCCCACCAAAAAGTTTTAAAAGTCTTGGCTGCAAGAATAATGAGTATGAAATCTGGTATAGTCCTTCACGGGAGAGGCATCCGGATGCTTCTAAACGTTCAATTATTCAGCTCCCAATAGGCGATGATGACTGGTTAGAACCCTTTGAGTTCGTAGTTGAAGTGCGTTGGTCTAAGGATTGTTGGAAGTGCCATCGAGAAGGTGGTTATTGTTGGCCTCGCAACGGTAGTGCTCATTGTGAGAAAGGTCCTACTGTTAAAGGTACGACTGTCGAAGTAATAAAGAGAAACTATTTGGGATGCACACAACACAAGTGTTGAAAATGAATGTAGATTTCTTTAATTTTTGGAAGTTTTAGTTATTCCAAATTCATGTACCGCAAGCTTAATTCTCTGTTTCCTATGAAATTTACATCGGACACATGAGTTGCTTCTGACAGTGCTTTGTTACTAACCATAGTAAAAAGAATTTCAATGGATGCCAATTCAATTCTGCGTCAGTACGTTTATTTTCATTTTGTAAACTAACAGGACTGCTTTGTTGTTGTATCTTTTTTGCAGAGAAGAAAAGGAAATGGGTGATACCATTAATAGGTAAGATGCCTCTTCAATCATCTTTCTTTTTGAAATTCATACTACATATCATACGGGGTGGGAGCCCATGGAAATGAAGTAGAAATACTTATGGAATGTTCACTCTGTTCCTGTGTTTAAAAGTTCGATTAGGAGTAAATGGAAATTTTATAGAAGAAAAAAATGAAGGGGAGGGGAATATGCTTCTTCCTTTTCTTCCCCTCGAAAACTCAATTTTTCATAACATCTAGTTTGCCATTTGCGAGTCATCGTTCTTTGCCCCTTCCCTTCACTGCTATGGCTAGTTATAAATATTTTCACGCAACAGCAAATAAATAATGGCCCCTGCTTTTCTACAATGCTGTCTGCTATAATCCCAGAAGATGGACATATATGAACACGATGCATAAAAAAATTTTAGTTATATTTTCCATTTTTTGGGTTGCATAAGTTCCCTTGTGACCTTCAAAAGAAATAATTCACGGTCTCATCAATTTCCTCCAATTGCTGCCTGTCAGACAAAACTCAAATAAGTCCTTCCTTTTTCTTGCCTTAGCTGTTGGATGCCCAGTCCTCTTGATCTCGATTTGCTTGGGCTTTACTATCTGGAGCTGTTACAAGAAAAAGCATGCTTCTTCGAACTTGTTGGCGAGGGCTATCACATACTCAAGATCAGACCTGGAAGGGGGGAGTGTCTACTTTGGAGTGCCTCTTTTTACCTACAGTGAACTTCAAGAAGCCACCAATAACTTTGATATTGAAAAAGAACTTGGAGATGGAGGATTTGGAACTGTCTACTACGGTAAGATGATAACATGCATTGCTTCAGTTCTAAAATCACGTACGAACTTTGTAAGCAGATGTTAGAGATAAAGTTAAACTTACAAGCGGCTATTTTTCTCAACCAGGGAAACTCCATGATGGGCGGGAAGTTGCGGTCAAGCGCCTATATCAGCACAACTACAAACGAGTAGAACAGTTCATGAATGAAGTTGAAATCCTCACTCGTTTGCGCCACACAAATCTTGTCTCCCTTTATGGGTGTACTTCGCGCCACAGCCGTGAACTTCTCCTTGTTTACGAGTATATTCCCAATGGCACTGTTGCAGATCATATTCATGGAGATCGAGCAACACCTGGTTCACTAACATGGCCTACTCGTATGAGCATAGCCATAGAAACTGCTAATGCATTGGCTTACCTCCATGCTTCTGACATCATACATCGCGATGTGAAGACTAACAACATTCTCCTCGACAACAATTTTAGCGTTAAAGTTGCAGATTTTGGCCTTTCTCGCTTGTTCCCCACTGATGTCACCCATGTCTCAACAGCTCCTCAAGGGACACCTGGCTATGTTGACCCAGAATATCACCAATGTTATCAGCTTACAAGCAAGAGTGATGTTTACAGCTTTGGTGTTGTCCTCATCGAGCTCATATCATCTCTGACAGCTGTTGATATAGGTAGGCATAGGCATGAAATTAACTTGGCTAACCTAGCCATAAACAAGATTGAAAAGTGTGCATTCCACGAGTTGATCGACCCACATCTTGGCTTCCATTCAGATGATGAAGTTAAAAGGATGACCATTTCAGTGGCAAGCTTGGCTTTTCAATGTGTGCAACAGGACAAGGAACTGAGGCCTTCCATGGATGAGGTTCTCAAGGAATTACTTAATATTCGAAGTTGTAAGGATGTGCCGAAGGATCAAGAAAAAGCATATGAAGATGCAGGGATGTTGAATATAGACACACAAACTTCACCTGATTGTGATGAAGTTGGATTGTTGAAGACTAAACAGCTGCCACCTTCACCAAATTGTGTGACTGATAACTGGACTAGTAGATCTACCACACCCATTAGCAGTATTTAATTTCTTCTCCATCCTATGTAGTTTTCGAGTAGATGATAAGATTATGTTTAACACCTACTATATCCAATGCAGATGAGTGCTTTGGAGTTTCTTTATCTTCTCATCCGCTTGTTTAAATGGATAAACTCCGTAATGTTCATATTCTAAAGCAATTTTGTTTCATTCAACCCGACTCACCCTTTATGTGTCATTTTCTTGAAAGTATTGGATTGTATGCTTTAACTTAATACTTCACTGGTTAGTCAACTTTTAGTGTTTGTGGTAATGTCTAATGAAATCAAAATTTTCCATTTTATGGCTTTAGCATAATAAAACATACCTACTTATCAACTTAATTTCCATGTACTGTCATAAACAGTCACAATTCCACTATTATTCCAGTAAGCCACACAAGGCAAACATGCTTGCTGAAATGTTCCCTAACTGTGCCTTCTTTCTTGTTGCAATATTTTGACTAAAATGCAGAATTGATTATTGAATTAATAAGTATAAAAATGGCGTTGAACTTAATCCAATCTCTAACCCATCTCTTACATTGATTAAATATTCAATGTATCAAATTACCGGCTAAATTTATCGTTTCTTAAACAGTGGTCAAATAGGTCATCATATTGTTCGGGAAACGTGAATAATGATTTTTGAATGCTTTGTTGGGACCCGAGTGCCTCTTTTTCACAACCTATACAAACGGAATTTTACTTGGAAAATGCACCATTCAACCATTAAAAGCCCAGTCCAAGCTTTGAAATCGCAAAACAGAAAAGGAAAAGAAACACGCCACCAATCAATGACTTTAAAGAAAAAGATGCAAACCCATTCCCAACAGATCCCTTTTATCCCTCCCGACGCAATCAAACCACCCTAAACCCTCGCTCATTATCTACAATCATTGACCATATTCAAAATTCAAACCCACTGGAATTCAGTAAGCTTAAGAAAGAGAGACAAGACAACAGAGGAGTGAGGGAAGAGCGGAAGAACCTGGAGAAATGGCAACGCTTCAGAGATTCAAGCTGCTGGCGACGCAGTGCGGCGTGGCTCCCAGCCCTACGCGGAGCCCGAGGACAAGCCCGGTGGTCCACTTCCGTCGCCGCAAGACCACCCTGCGGATGCTCCTCAGCCGGACCTCCACCCGCCGCTCTCCAAGCCAGGGAGACCCACCGGCACCACCAGTAATCCCGTCGAGTCGGTTGCTGGGGAAGCAGAAGGAGAAGAACTTGGGGGAGGCGCCGGGACGTTTCACTCTGAAGGACCTGTTCGTGTCGTCTTCGCCGGTCGAAGAGACAAAAGAAGGGACGGCCGTTGGTTTAGTTGGGAGCGGAAGTTTAGTTGGCGGCGGGTTGGATAATTGGAAAGCGGGACCGGGGTCGCCAAGGCCGGCCTGGACCGGTTTTCGGTACAGGTCGTTGTTGAGAAAGGCTTGGCGTCCTGTGCTTGATTCTATTCCGGAGTCTGAGTAATAATAATTTATTAATTTGGGGAATTATTGCCTACAAATGAAATGAAATGTGAAGTGAAGGGTGTCTAATGGAATTTCGTCCCGTGACTATTATTCACATAATTTTGTTAATCCATTATATTGTGTTAGTTTGATGTGATCTTTGTTTTTCCTCGTATACAAAATCAATATTAAGGGGCCCTAAAATTATGAAAAATCTATTATATGAAGTTATTTTGGAATAGAAAAATTCTATTTGGAAGTGTACAAAATACACTGGAAGGAGGAATTCCCTACTGGCCCATGGGTCAAGCCTGGATAAGGCATCAGGGGCCCATCTTGGCCCAAGCCTCATCCTCCGAAAGGCCTTAAATGCCACTTAAGAAGTCCGATCCATCAATTATACTATAGAGAGAGGAGCATAGTACGGGGAAACCGGCCGATAGGGACAAACGGGACTTGCCGCCCCAAATGTCCCCTGCGACACCTTGCAATAAAAGTTCTATACTGACACGCGGGTAGGAAATGTGGGTAGCCCTCCATTCTCTGTCAAAGGATATGAAGAATAACAACACTGATCATCTACCAGCAATATGTCACTCAAGAAGCCACATTGCATTAAAAAGTCTTGAATGGGCTACAGGCTACAGTGGAGGGTGACATGAACCCCTTGACACAGAGTACGAGATGTCCCCTACAGAACCTCGTATAAAAGATGTCTTTCAAGTACAAATGTTTCTCTCTGAACTCTTTAATTCCCACAACTTACTAATATAATCGACTCACTTTGGCATTGGAGGCTCTCCGAACTCCACCGAGCCACCTTTGCTGTCTCTTGTGTGTAGATAAGAGGGTCTCGTCTTGAGTTGCAATAACCAAACCCAGATGTACGAAACACGACGTTAACAGACACTATTCATTTTATTGAAATAGCAAGATCTATCAGTTTAACAAGAATAATGATACCCCACTACCCTAATTTTACCATCCATGTTTAGATTTTAACAATTTTATAACAACTATATCCAACCCCTAAAAAGGTCATGATAGCATTAGGAATATGCAAGGCCAAAATCCCAAAATTGTACATATATTTAAATGACTTATTTTATATTTGAAAACATAAAAGTATTACAAGTGTATTGTTTGTGGAACATGTCATGTTGAATGGACATCTGCTTTTAATCCCTTCTTTTTTGCTTTATTTGATTGATATGTTCCACTTCGACCTCTTTTTGTTTGTGGCCAAAAGCAAATACATCTAAAATGAGAAAAGTGAAAGTGCGTTTGGACTGAGACGGTTTTGCAGAGACCGTGGCAAAAGGGAAACCGTCTCGTCCACTTCATAAAAGGCAGAAAGAGATGGGCAGTGGGTGCGAGCACTCGAAGCGTTCAGGAATATTACAAAACCTAAGAACATGATTAACAAGAATTTAAAAGGGTTCCAGAAGACTTTCTTTCCACGATTAATACTAAAGAGATGGTTCCTGCGCATCCAATCAAACTTTATTACCTTTACCCAAACTGCATAAATTACAAAATCGCAATCTAATAGAGCTATTACATGTTTCATTTCCTTGACAGATCCAATTCAAATGATAAAAGTTCCAAATCCGAGGGAGAGGAAAAGAGAGAGAGATCAGATGTCCTAACTATATACTACAACCCAAATGATATTGTTTTATTAAAAAAATTGCAATTGCCTCTATTGACCTACTGCTACACATTAAAAAAAAAAATTCAGAACAATATTTTCCCCAACCAAACAAATTAGAATTATTTTCACAAAAATATTTCCCTATCCGATCACAGGACAAAAATTTAGTGAATCACTATCTTGCTGTTAGCTACTCTCAGCAAATTAAGTTCTATGATTGCCGGATGTTGGATGTCTAGTTAACCCCCATTGCATCCTTTCCTGACTGAGGCTTGACATGCACGTCACAGACTTTTGGTGGGCCTATGTGAATGCTCCTTGTCTGGAGGTAGAACCTGCTCCAAGAATCGATGTATCATCTCATAACTGGTAAACGTAATGACCGCAGATGGAGTTGTTCTCAACAGATTAGTTGCACAACCGCGGTAAAAACCAGGAAGGCCTTCCTTTTGGAACACCTTCCTAATACAATCAATAACCCCTTCATATCGGACTCCATTGTTTCTGGCCAGCCCTTGCTCTTGCAGCCGGGATCGCACTACCTGATTAGTCAAATTTCGAGCATGACAACAAAGGCAAAACATGAGAGAACTGAAAAGGACAATTGGCCATCTACTGCAGTTCACAAAAAAGAAGATTCTAGCCATATATACCTCATGCGGATAGGTCATCACAGAGGCAATCACTTTTGCAACCGATGAAGCAACAGCAACACTTCCAGGACTCAAGTTATCAACAGTTGTGTTACCTGGAAATTAAAAATTTACATGATCATCAAAACAGATGTCAAGAAAGCATAAGATTTACTATATGTAACCAGTTAAAGAAATCAAGAAATCATTATTACTCCTTCTTGCCATATAACACTTGATCTTTTCATATGCAGGAAATTGAATTGCAACATGACTTATCCCAGCCAATGAAGGAACAATGCCACTGTTTCAAACCACAAAAATATCATCACAACTTAGAAAAATATTTGAAGATTTGCAAATGGGTCCCAGCCATTCTAACCAATTCTTATATATAACAACTGAAATCAAAGACCTGGCCATCTGAGTGAATTATCAAAGCTACTTTTAAATGGTTAAAATATCGCATCTCAGATACAAAAAATGTCCAAGCTCACATACTAATATTAAATCAAGGACTATTTACCTATACAGCCCTCGAATGCCTTCCTCACGTGCAATCCTTGTCAAAGCAGACAGCATACTTTTGTAGGGAACGATGCCCTGCCTCATTCCCTGTGTCTGTATGAAGATGAAAATAAATGAATATACAAAACAACAACACATACACCACCATGAAATGTAACAACAAAATGAGAGATGTAAATAACTATGGTTATTAGTTGTCATATCCTCATTTCAGATTATAAACATATCAAAGAAGAAACATATTCTGAACCAGTTATTCAAGCACGGAATCATCAGGTGATGTCTACAATTAAAGATCTAAACAAAAAACATATTCTTAAGGCATAATGCCATCACCCATTTTGAGACCCCTATGTCTAGGCTTAAGTGGTACAAGGGTGGGATATGGTAACATAAGCTGTACACGGAAATCTTACCGGCCAAGGACAATGCTACTATCGCATTTAATCAATCTCAAGTCATTATATAGGCAAAAAGGTAAATGCCATTCTTGGCCTTTCTGAGATCTCCACCTGGAAAATTCAGAAGAAGCCTCCCTCCTAAAATAGGAGTATAGAACTTAAGCAGCCGATGTAAGCTTTGATGTTTGCTTCTCATATTAGAAATTCATTTACCCTTTACAATGTATACATAATAAATTTTGATGGCATGAGCATTCATGATTTCCTTGTATCTTTAGATAATCACACATAGGTGTTGCTCTTGTATATGTCTCGTGTACTTGGGCTCTGCCTACTCTCATTAATAAAGTTTCTGTTTTACTGATACAAAAAAATAATGCGTGATATGTTTCCTGCTAAAACTTTATGTGAGGTGCATGGATTCAAAAAGTATACAAAAGTTTGTGAAATTTTGAAGCAAAAAAATTTATGTTTTCCAAGGAGGCTTCACAAGTACGGAAATGTTATCAACAGTGATATAACATGCAGCAGCATTACTACACCCACTTCAGAAACCACTGCAAACATTATTGCATGCATGTGAAATTTATGTCACAGCAAAGAATAACTTAATAAAATCTAACTGTTATCCTTAGATAAAATCGTCTATTGGCTGAGCTGTTTTGACTAACAAAAGATTCTGCCCATCAACATCTTTTTCTCCACTACAAACAGCTTTCTTCTGAAATCACATCATAATCAAAATTATCAGCTTTTCTGGTGGGCAAATAATCCTCTCACTAACGTCTGGGAGGAGTTTCTGTTCTTCTCATTTCAAAAATGAAATGAAGCCAGACAACTTTTGAAAGTATGTCAGTTAAAGGGAACAAAACAAGTTTAAGAGAAGTGGTCATGAATAAAGCATTTAGCCAAGCAAGATATGAGACTCAGACACAGATATTGTAGTTTATATATTCATAGAAACTTATAAACATAAGCATAGCCAACTTACTTGCAGCCTGGTCTTAACAACCCACAATGGATTTGTGGTGATAGAAGTGGCAGCCCCAGCACCAGCAGCAGCTATCATATTTGCTCCAATAGTGAGTTGATTTGTGCTATCCACTACAATATGGGAACAACAAGTCAAAAAAGAAATCACAACAGCCAGCCCAACAAAATACAATCAGTCTTCTTAACTAGAAACATTTGTAACTGACTAGATCAACAATCTGTGTCATAAAAAACCAAGAGAATGCAAACACATATTTTTCAAGTAAATGACCCCAGAAAACACAAACCATGTGACTGGAGTAGGCCTTTTAGATGCTCATAAACTGTGAAGTAGACCTACACATGAAATGAGCACTTTGTTACTAGGAAAAAGCAATAAGAATTACATAAGATGGAACTTTATATGTGCTAGCTATACAGAGAACTGCATACAAGAGTATTCTAATCAGTTTTAAAAATAAAAATAAAAAATCTACTCCCCCTACGTGGATTCAACTTGCAGGAACCAACAGGATGACTGCCGAAGTGGCAGCTAATTACATGGCATTCCCTTTCCGATCTGATTACTATATTAGAAAAGAAACATATGAAAGATCGGACCACACTTTTACAGCCACTGACAAAATTTAATAGGAATTTTTTTCTAAGGGGTAACTAGAAGTTTCTTACAAGCGAAGGACAATTTTTATAGTACATCTTGAGTCTTATTTCTTAATACTGCTTTCACTTATCTCTCTATTAATAATATGATATGCATCCTAAAAAGCTGCCCATAAAGAGATTTGACAAATGATCTCATAAAACAAAAATAGAGTCCAACACTGTAACAACCCAAGCAAATCCCAAGACATATATGCGTTTATACTCCAAAATGACTATTGATGTTACAATTGAAGCTCCTTGAAATCATTACAAGGGGCAAGAACTTCTCTCTCCCAGGCATTGTGGGGTCTCAGTCACCACCTTCATATCATCAATCAGGGTAATTACAAAGACTTAACTTTAAATACGTAAATTAGAATCTGAGGAATTATCTTCTGGATACAAGTCAATGAGAGTAGTACTCACCGCCCAGTTTGGGAGTAATGCTACTATTGTAGGTGAAAGGCCACGATACAATCCCCTGAAACCTTCAGTCCTTAATATGTCCTTTAGGCTTGTGACAATGACACTACCTGAGTGTATATCAAAAAGGAAAGCATGAATAATGTTCAAAAGTTACTAAGCATAGAAATTATTAGAAATCATCCTATAAGAAGCAATGGATAAAATGCATAAATATCCCTTCAAAGTGATAGTAATGTTACCAATCTTCATATAGGTCAGTTTTTTGTTTGAAATTTATCTGAAGCTCCCACGATCAATCGATAAGAGTTTCACATAGATTGTTGAGTTTGATATTGATAATTTAACCCCAAAAGAGAAGTACCTTATCAGCACTGAGAGGAATACCACTTGAGGAGCAGGGCCAAGAGGAAAAGGAAGTGATTATAGCATAAGAGTACAAGGTTTTCAAACCATTGAACATTTGATTTTAAGTTCTGAGAGCTGCTTTGAGGTCATGCTGCTAGTACAACTAGTTAGCAGCATAAATTGATGCTCAAAGCGTCGGACCATAATACACCACATTGCGTGTAATCATCCCAAATATGTCAATTTAAAACATTAAAATTCACAATTTCAAATTTCAAATTTTCAGAACATCGCGTATTTGTATCAACACAAAATTTTCCTTTAAAAGTAACAAATCCAGAAACTTTTTATGAGCATACATTTCCCGACAACGGGTGTTTATTCGTTCAAATATCTTTCTTAATAGGAAACACAACCTGAAACGCTAACAACATTGCTAGTTCGCTACTTGAATATAAACTGTCCAACTAAAAGCTCCAGAAGACCGCTAATTTAACAAAATATGTCAAAGAGGTACGGGAGTAATCTGGCAGTAGCATACCTCTGTGGCCAGGAGGGAGGCCATGGACCTGTAGCCTTGTCTTGATCACATCCAACGGGCACATAAAGGTCGCCGCAATCGCCCCTGGATAAACCAAACGAACCAAATGCAATACAATTAAAACAACAAACTTCGTGATGCATGCATAAGAAATGCCAGAAAGCGAACAGAACAAATTGAAACCCTAGCGAATCGAGCCCAAAAATGGAAGAGAGAAAAGGAAAAACTAACCGGCGGAGGCACCGGAACCGGCGTGGTAGATTAAATCTCTGATGGTTGGAACACCACCATCGCGGTAACGATGAGAAGACTCCCTGGGGACAGTCATGTTGAAAACCCGTCTGGTGCTCTACGGTCGGTCCCTAGAATTGAATTAAAGTGAAGGAAATTGGCATGGTTAGATCTACGTATTTATAGTTACCGTTTCCCGTGTCACATTGACCAAAACCCACGCAGAAAGAGAGAGAAGAAGAAAACACAGAAAAATTTCGGTTATCGTCTTTGAAGGGGTTTAGACTGGGTTTGGGTTTGGACCCTTTTCGCTTTCGGAACCCGTACTGCTGTATGCGACACATTCATACGCTGTTTCATATTTACTTACGCTTTCCTATGTATTTTCCGGCCACATAAATGCCTACCAAGAAAACAAAGACCAAGAACAATTCTAAAAATTTCTAAGGCCTGGTTAACGAACCTTTCAAATATTTTCTTCCCATTTCATCTCCTCTCGTCTAGTTTAGCATTATCTCCTCTCAACATTTTAAACACCATTTAAATATAAATATTTTTATTTTTATTTTTAATACCATATTGAATGAATTGAAATAGATTTGAAATTACTAATTTTGGTTACGTAGGCAAACCAAATACTGTATTAAAATTGAATTAGTAACATTAGATATAATTTTAAAAAAGAAATTTTATTTACAGTCTCTACTTAAAGACTATATGTGCAAGTTCTTTATTAAATGAGAAAATATATTATTTTAAGAGGAATATTTTTATAATTTTAAGAAATTTTAAAAATAAAATTATATAAACTTGTATTGCCCTCTCCAAATAAAAACTATACATAACATTGCTCATTTTAAAATATGAAAACTTATAATAAGAAAGAAATTCATGATTTTTTTTTTTATGTATATTCTAAAATTACTATTTATTTAAAAATAAATGCGTGAGACATACGCCTGTTTTTTTTTAGTAAAGTGAGAGATACGCATGTTAAAAGTGCAATTGAATGAAATGGAATTGAATCGGTTGAATCTACTTTTTGGGGTGATCGTTTTTTCAGTTTTTGCAAGAAGCTCTCACGTGCGCAGGCTGCTTTTCCGTTTGGAAAAAACTACTTTGTCTTTGAATTGTACGGCTCAATTTGATCATTTGTTAAATTTTGTTTTACTTAATGATTAAGAAAGTGATTTTAAATGTATTAATTTTTTTTAAAATATTAAAAAATATATAAAAAAAAAAAATCAAAAAGTGAAAAGCGATCAATTTAAGTAAGCTACTCTAAACGATAGAATAGCCCGACTCTTTCCATTTTGCAGTGACCATGTGAGGGTGTGACGTAGTGATGATGGTCTTCTTTCTTGAGAAGGGTCAAAAAAACCAAAGAAACCAATGTTGTTTCATGTGAAATTATAAATTGTTTCTCTTAATTATTTTGGTTACATAAAATTAAACTATACATATCATCTCATCTCATATATTTATTATAATTTTTTTAAAAATTTTAAAATAAAAAATTATATTATAATAATATTTTATTCAAATTTCAACAAAAAAATTAATAAGTGATCAAATGAAAGTGTCAAAATGAGTAGGTATACTAATATTTTCCTTACATAGAAAGTATATCCACTCGTACAAAACTATTTCAGAATTATTAGAGATCACATTTGCACCAAAACAGCCTGATCGGATGTGTACACGTACAAAGTAGCAATATTCGACTTTCTTTTGATAAATTCAACGTGGGGTGGTCCTCCAAATTAGCTGCATTGCACTGGTCTTAATTTCGAAAATGGTCCCCTGCATATACGCATGCTCTTCAGCCTGTCTTAGTTCAGGGACACTTGCATATACACATTGGAAGTACCTTAGGACGCTGAGAGTCATGTCGTCTTCTGTTCATTTTGAACACGAGTTTAATTCAAGCTTATCTTTAAACTAATTTCTCTCTATATTCACGATTAATTCATTTACTTTTAAATCAAAGTTCGAGATTATTCACAAGTTACTTAGTTAACTTTTGAGTGATGGTTTTATAATTTATTATATACACATCTTTCGTCTTTTTAAACAATTAAAACGATTTTGTTACAAAATTAAACTAATATAATAATAATAATAATAATAATGAAAAAGAATTTTTATGAATTTATATAAGTCGAATCGAGCTTAATTTATACAAATAGATATATGTAAAAAATAAATCATACTCTGACTCGAGCTTATAGGACTCAAGATTGACTCATATAAAGAATATGCAAAATTTACACATTTTTTACTAATTGTATAAATTATTTACTTTTCATAACCCTGCCCTTTGACGATCTGTACTTTCTCTGATCTCTACTCTATCCCAACGTCCAAATCTATAATCAATATTTGGTACCATGCACCAACAGGCAGCAACAGCTGTGTATGTAGAAGTGTTGCAAGAACAGTTCACTTTCCCTGAGGGAAGGGATGGAGCATGTTCATCTGGATATATATATGCTATGCTAATAATCTTTGAATGCCAGGGACCAGGCTGGTGATCAGCATGGTTGGCTGCCCCCTTGTTTGTGTGGATATTAGTAAATAGGCCAGCCATGTAGGGCCCCTGAAATGTCCATTCTCCCACCTGTTTCACTATCTCTGACTCTCTAGTGCATTCGAAGCATGAAAAGGAAAGAAAAAAGAAAAAAAATAAAGAACAACTGAGATGATTTGATCCAAGAAACCAACCAACTTGGCTTGGGAAATCTCAGGAATCAGTCTCAGGTTGGTGAAAGGAAACGACAAAACATTTAAAAAAAAAAAAATGGAAGATGGAAAAGGTTGGGGTAAAAGCTGTGGAAGAAAGATAATAATAAATGAATTCAAGTTGGAGTATGTGCCCCTCGTCACCCCTTTACACTACTCTGGCACACTCTCTCTCTCTCTCTCTCTCACATTCATTTCTGGGCAGAGGCGCACATAGTTCCACTTTAATGTTTTCGATGCATTATCTCTATCATAGTATGTGTTTTTTGAAAGAAAATAAATAAAAACAAAAGAAGAGAAACTGTGTATTGCAATCAAGAATCCCCAAAATGTGCATTAACTCCCAGATATTGAAATATGACTCAACAACACGTTAAGTTGCCATATGGTGTAGCTTTTGGAGAGCTGTCACAAGTCTTGTCAAAAGGTGCATCAACTCCCAACCCACTAAAATTCTTCCCAACAACAACTTCTCTATCTGCTGCAATTTATTATCTCTATACCTTAACTGCCAACAAAATCATAATTTTTTTTTTCAAATTTCATTAGAAAAATAAAAGTTGATACATGAGGAGAGAGTAAGATTTTTTAATAAATACTCTAATATAATAACTACTAATATAAAAATGATGGAAAAAAATAAAATAAAACGGATTTTGATACCAATTTTTTGGTTACCACCCATACCCTACAAAAAGGGTACCATCTTAAAAGATATTTTTTAAGTAAGTCATCTTTGGAGGCGGTATAAGTTGTGTATATACTACAGTTTATTGTCTTGAAATATTTTTTAGAGAGATCAGTAGTTCATTTTTTAAGACCATCAATTAGGAAAAGTAATAACATAATAAAAAGACCGACATCGGATGGACTGATTTACCGCTAATCATCTATCTTCCTGCACTTATGTGGTGGCACATGGAGGCCATGTGCCGATGGTTGGGAGGTGACGTGGGGCATATCTTAAAGATTGTGAGGTAGAGAATCTGCTGGTATAGCGTATATAGCATATGGAGTTGTCTGGGTGCAGCGGTGTGTAAAGAAGCAAGCTGCGCTTGAGGGTCATGCGCAGAGTTTTTTGGCGCGGTTCCTCGTCATCCCAATAGATCAACGACAGTAGGGTTGCATGGTGGGGTGCATGTCGATTGATGGTGGTCGGAGTGCAATAGATCCGATGAAAACCGAACCAGTGGAGGGGATGAGAGAAAACAAAATACTACCATAGAAGCATATTCACACAATGGTAGTGAAAAAGAAATGGAGATGGAGATGAGAGTGAAAAGCATATTCACACAGCTCTCACCCTCCTCTCTGACAGAGGCACTCTGAGTGATTTGAGCTTTCTAGAGAGAAGGAATAACTTCTCGTTCTAGAGAGAAGAAAGAGCATCTGAAATGATACTTAATTTGAATGTTTTCCCCAGCTTTCAATCTGCTAGCTAGTGTGATAATAGGCTAATGGCCAAGGAAATAACTGTGACATAACTTGATGTATTAAGTTAGATTACAAAATAATTTTTATTATAAAATATATTTAACGTATCATATAAAATCATATCAGTTTATTTTTTTATGAGATCTTTTTATAGTTAAAATAATTCTGTGTCGAGACTGATACAAGGATTGCAATTGCATTGAAGTATAGAGTATTAAACAAGGTTAATTGATTTGGATGCCAGAATCAATGGCATTATCTATAAAGGTTGTCGGGTTTTCAAATGTTGCTATCCCCAATTCCTTTATGGTCAGGAATTCTCACTGGAGTGCAAGTTGATACTGAATCATCAAAATAGGCAATGCAGCTTTTTCATGCAACAAAAGAAGTGAACCATCAACAGAATAATTTAATGGTTGTTCAGAAATAAAAATTTGTTTTGAGGTTGTTAATTACTATGTTTTGTCTCTGATGAGGCAGCATGGATCTATCATCAATGAGACATCGATCCATTTTGTTTTTTAAAATTAGGATTTATCAGAGCTACTACCCTAAACTACACATATAATAGTAGACATCCACATGCCTACTTTACCTCTACTTTTAATTAAATTATTAATTACACACTTAGCATTTTTTTTTCTAGGTACCTAGCAATTAGCACAATAATAATAATAATAACAATGATGATGCTGATCTCGAATATCGTGTTTTTGAATACACTAGCCTTTCGATCAATTCTCAATTTTCAAAAAAAAGAAAAAAAGAAACCAACCTGATTTGAGTTAAAGTCTGCATGCACCCTGAAGAACATCATACAAAAATTTATGATCATTTTCAAGTTTTACCCTTGATTTGGAGTCGCAGGAGAGAGTAAGGGCTAGTTTGGGAGAGGATACTCAATTATTATTTATTATTTTATTATTATATTTTACATATTTTTTATTATTATTTATTACTATTCAATATTCTATCATTACTTTTTTACTATTATTTATAAAATATCTAAGATTACCTCACTACCTAAACACAACCTAAGTGTATAAAATTAAGAAAATTATTTGTATTATCTGTGTGTAAATTTTGCATATTCCATTTAAAAAAAAAGACAAATTTGATAGGCTTACATGAAAAAAATATATTTTTAATAATAAATCTTTTTTTTAGTTAGATTTACATACTTAAAAATTGTATTTAATTTTACATGACAAATTAAATATGATATGTTGACTAATTTCTTTGTTGGTATTTGTTTTGGATGTCATGTGACAAATTTATTTCAGAATATTACTTTTTACAATACCCGAAAAATTAAGTAATTATTGGATTATGTTTTTTTTTTTTTTAAAACAAAGAACTTCATATATATGATTAATGATGAACAAACTCAGTCAATACAACAGACTTATTCAAGAACACTTTCTGAATCAATAACTACGCCACTACATAACAATGCATTTTTTGCTAACAAATGAGCAACTTGGTTCAGTACCTCTTCACATCTTGAATCTTCTTATTGGATTATGTTTGTTTTTCCCTAATCAAGCATGCTTAGTATTATAAAATAAAGTATGAAATACAATATAGATTCAAGGTATATTATTTCCATTATCAATAAACAAAATGCACCTAGGAAGAGTATCTAAGGATATGCAGCCAAAAACTAAATTGGTTGCTACCAATTGCACCATTGAGTGCGTATATCGATTTTGAGATTGATGAATTTTTGCTGTTTTTCATTCCTTGTGATCTTGAAGGATTTGCTGAATATTCTCAATGATAGGAGTAATTTGCCAAATTGGAGAGGAATCTATGCTTTCAATGGCTGTTATGACTGTTTGAGCATTACCTTCTAGCACTGCTAGATTTTGTTGGAGCTTAGATGCCATTTGGGAAGCTAAGAGAGCTGTTGAAGCTTCGGCTATCATGAGATATGTATTTTGTGGTATGAATTTTTGATGCTCTTACCTTTAAGATTTTCCCGTTGTGGTCCCCACATACACTGAGGTTGCTAAGAATCTTATTAGATCATGTTAAATATGAAGAGAGTTCCCAAAGAAAAAAGAAAAATATTACGAAGGTGAAACCTTTTTTTTTTTTTTTTTTCCTAAGCAAGCAAATTTTATTAGAAACGGAAATGATGATACATAGGAGGGGTTGGGGTTCCCCGACAAAAACTACAGTGTAAAGGAGGTGGAAAAAAATTTTAAAAAAAGGTTTTGAGACTAATTTCTTAATCTTTACCCATGCCCTACAAAGATAACGCCGTCTTAAAAGACGAAAATAAGTAATTTGTAAAGTTATGCAAACTATGGAACCACCACTGTGGCGGTGGAGCCTTTGTTGGAAGCGGTGATGGTGGTGGGTGCACTATAGTTTGTTATTCTAAAATAGTTTTTGGAAAGATCCGTAATTCCTTTCCTAAGATCATTAGTTAGGAAAAACGATAACATAGTACAAAGCAAGACATCAGATGGGTTGATTTGCAGTTGGTCATCTGCCCGCCCGCGCCTCTGTGGTGGCGTGCGACAACCACGCGTCGGTGAGATGGAGGTGAGGCAGGCCAGATCTGGAAGATCTCGGTGAGAGGAATCTTCTAGTATAGCGCATGTAGTTGTCGAGGGTGTTAGGGTGTGGTGGCATGTGAAGAATAAATATTGAAACAAACTGCACGTGAGAGTCATGCGTCGAGCTTTTTAGCTTGATTCCACGTCGTCTCAATTGATCGGCGGTTAGCAAATGTGGTGGTAGAGTAAAAAAAATAGTAACATAAAAGTGTATGCACGTTACAAAAATGGAAAGGAAAAGAGACCTCCTCTCCTGCGAAAACATAAGTGACGGAGTTTTCTAGAGAGAATGGAGAGGTCTCTCTCTAAAACAGTCGGGCGTCTAGTAGGTGAAACCCTATTTAATACCGAGCATATGTCATGATTCTAATTCAACTTTATCTCTCTCTCTCTCTCTCTCTCTCTCTCTCTCCCCTTCAACGTTGAGAACCCCAAACAGTGTGAAAGTTACTGTACCTTGCGTATTGCTCAACGTGTCAACATCATTGCCTTCACAGAAACACATGCAAACTCCTCTCCCACGTGTCAGTTTTTTCAGAATAGGGACTGTAACGACAGTGATATTTTTTTATGTTATTTCTTCACTCATTTTTTAACACATAATATATCATAACTCATCACAATAATTGGCTGTGTATTTTGGAATTATTCTCATACGATTAATTTACTCTCTATTTTAAAGTCTTTTATCTCAATTATTATTGATGACACCGTATTTTTGAATGATTTTATTTTTCTGTCTAATCATTATATTAAAAATATAATATTTTCTTTTATCTAAAAGGGATTATTTTAATTTCTAAATTAAGATAACACACCGAGATGAATTTTAAAAAAAAATAAAGAATAAAAATACACTGAAATCATTACTATAATCCAGACGAACGATCTTAATATTGGATTAAAATCTTTCTGCGACTTGTAAATTTTCTTCCTCGGAAAGTTGAAGAATCTGTGGTTTTTTCTCCGAAAGTAAAGGGTTGGGAACCGACTTTCAGCAAGGAGGCAACTTTCTCTGCTTCCTTTCCTTCCTTGAATTTAAAATATCGTTTGCTGCACCAATTTTCCAAGAACTTCTCTTTCTTTATTTTTTTACCCGAGAAAAAGTTTGTAAGAGAATTGTTTGCTTGTTGGCGGTGTTCGTTGGAGGAAAATGTTGTGAAGCTGACCTTTCGAATTCAATGCCTTTTTTATTCTCTTCTTCTCTTCGTCTCTAAAAGTGTTTTCTTTTTTATATTGAAGCATTTTGGGGGCGGTGCGGTTTTACAGTTCATATCTTGTCATCAATACGCGTTGCTTCTCCGTGTTGATTTTCTTCAAGTATATAAAGTTCTTGAATCTTCTTCTTCGTTTTGCTCTTGTTGCTTTGTGTCGCAGTCAGATCTGAGTTTGCGTTTGGTCCATACGCACATTTGGACATTCTCGCGGGTAATTGTCTTCACATTCTCTCTCTCTCCCTCTCTTCTCCTTGTCCGTTGCAATCTTTATTCGCTGTTTGGTTGCCGGGAAAACTTAGAAAAGTATTACAAAAGAAAAACAAGAAGAGAATGCTTCGTTGTTTTCTTAGAAAATCTGAGGACTCTTGCTTAACTCGTGAATTTTAGGAGTGAAAGTTTCCATTTTCAAAGAAAAATTTATTAGTAACCAGGCTCAGCCTTGAGAATTATTGTCGTTGGAAGGATCAAGTTATATTATTTATGCGTTTGCACTTGCTTATTTATTCTTTCTAGTCTTCTTCGCTGTAGATATATGGGTTGGTTTGTTTACTTTTGGATCTTAGATTAACATCTTTCGGTGTTTTGCCAATTATGAATGCAGATCAGCAGGTCGGAAATCTTGAGGCTGATCATATTTGAGCTTTTGGAGTTTAGTATGCTCTTGAGTCAAAGAACACTAGCTTGAAGGCCTTGGGCGAAGACTTTGTTGTATGAGAGATATGGCGTCAGGCGAAGGGAGGCGCCATCGCCACAATCTAGTGCCTCTTGCTGCATTGATCAGCAGAGAGATGAAGAGCGAGAAGATGGAGAAGCCCACTGTGAGATATGGGCATGCAGCTCAGTCGAAGAAAGGGGAGGATTATTTCCTGACTAAGACTGATTGCCAGAGAGTCCCCGGAAATTCTTCATCAACATTCTCTGTATTTGCGGTAATGCTCGCCCTTTCGCTCTGTAATTCTATTTTGCCGTGCCACATGAACCGGCACTTCCGTGTTCAGAGTTGAGCCATGATGTTAGCATTGAGTTTATTACTTTTCGGCCTGCATATTACAATTCAATGCTCTTCAATTTAAAGTTCTCTCCTCTCGTAAGCTTTAAGAATAATTTTCTTACTTCTTACATATAAAAAAAGAAGAAGAGTATTTTTCTTACTTCTAAGATCTATGCCTTTGGTGAATCGCATTTCAATGCTGATGAGAAAGATTGAAGCTGTATGATCATTGTTTTCTTCTGATATTCAGATCTTTGATGGGCACAACGGAAATGCTGCTGCCATTTTTGCGAGGGAACATCTATTGATTCATGTGTTGGGTGCTATGCCCCGAGGACTTGGTCGGGAGGAGTGGCTCCAAGCTTTACCTCGTGCATTAGTTGCTGGCTTTGTGAAGACTGACAAGGAATTCCAGAGCAGAGGCATGGAAACTGGCCTCTTTACTTTCTTTTGTTTCTCTTTTTACTTGAGTCCGAGTGTATTTGTTATGCATGATGATCAACTAATTTGTTCTTATCCCCATCTGATTATCTCCAGGAGAAACATCTGGAACCACGGCTACATTTGTAATAGTTGATGGATGGACTGTGACGGTTGCATCTGTTGGAGACTCACGTTGTATTTTAGATACTCAGGGTGGCACTGTTGCTACCTTAACTGTGGATCATAGACTTGAGGAGAATGTAGAAGAGTGGGTATCTATTTGAAAGCCCTTAATTATCATGTTTTCCTGGATACACTTTGTAATTTGTTCTTCATGGTTGCAGGAGGGAACGCGTTACGGCGAGTGGAGGTGAAGTGGGGAGGCTTAGTATTGTTGGGGGTGCTGAGGTAAGATGTGTGTATATATATATATAAATATATATATATTTCTAGAAAACTGCAGAACTATATTCTGTTGTTCTTAAATGTTACAGATGTTCTTCCCCCAAGTTATGTTATATGTTATCATGGGGCGATATATATGACCTTTTAACTCTTGCAGATTGGTCCCCTCCGTTGTTGGCCAGGTGGTTTATGCCTTTCTAGGTCAATTGGAGACATGGATGTTGGGGAGTATATAGTACCGATACCATACGTCAAACAAGTGAAGGTATTTGTTTATTGTTCTTTTTACTTAATTTTTTATATTCATCATTTCTGTCTTCGGCATGAATCCTAATATTCTTATTTTGTATAAAAGCTCTCAAATGCAGGCGGGAGGCTTATAATTGCATCTGATGGCATCTGGGATGCCCTATCTTCGGAAATGGCTGCAAAAAATTGTCGCGGGTTGCCTGCCGAACTTGCTGCTAGGCAAGTTGTGAAGGTGATTAAATTCTTCACTGTGCTATATCTTCTGGCAAGTCCTGCTTGAATTACCATGTCTTTCTGATCAGTATTTTAGCACAAACGAGGGTTAATATTATTCTTATGCCAATCTAATGCTTATCCATATTATATTTGATGGAATGTTTTTTAGGAAGCCTTGAGAACAAGGGGCTTAAAGGATGATACAACTTGCATAGTTGTTGACATAATTCCTCCTGATAATTCGGTACAGCCATCAAGTCCTCCTAAAAAGCAGAACAAGCTGAAAGCTCTATTTTTCAGGAAGAGGTCACGTAGTTCAGTTAATAAACTATCAAAGAAGCTATCAGCTGTAGGTATAGTGGAAGAATTGTTTGAGGAAGGCTCAGCAATGCTTGCTGAAAGGTCAGTATTTTTCAGAGAGTTGTGATGTTTTAATGAACTATTAAGCTTACAATGGTGCACTACTTGCTGTTTCTAGTCCATCTATTGCAGCTTCTCTCTTGTTTGGATTTACATGGTTATAATGGGCAAGTCTATGTAGCTATAATGGGCAGATGTAGGTTTTTGTCTGAAAAAGAAGACATCTATGTGCAACTATCTAATTTCTTTTTTTGATATGGAACACTTTCATATAGTAAATGAAAAAGAATAGGATGGAGAATGATGGACAGGGAAAGACGGATCTTTTATTCTATTATCTCTTTCTGATGACAGCGATACTTGTGTTGTTAAGTTGCATATATCCTTGATGAGGAAATGGTATTGCTTACTGCATTGCTAACTTTATTGACAATGCTCTTGGAGTGTCTATGTGGACAACGCTCTTGTTGAAAATATTGATGTGGAATTGATTCTTTAGTGGACTGTAAATTTTGTTTTGTATTCATACAACGACTAGAAATGAGTTTTTGCAGTCAAGCTAGTGTCAGTTTTAAAATTTGTTTAGGTCATGACCTCTGCTTATTGCTGCATTGTCGCTGCCATAGAAGTTCTTGAAAATTTTCAATCTGATTTTCTCTGTGCTGTCAAATAACTTTTCTGCTTGTGCTTTTGTACTGAATTTCACCTCTTCAAATGGTATTTTTCACTTCGCTGGAACCAGTATCTGAATCCTAAAATTGGATTCTGCCTTCACAGAGGGTGGGGTGCACTCTCCCTTTCCTCTAGTCCCCAAACCCTTGTTATTTATGAGGTTCAGGTCGTCACATACTTAACCCAGTTTGCATTGATATAAGCCTTAATAACCTTTGGAGCATAGCTGTGGTAGAGAACTCTCTTAGGAGAGGCTTCAAGAATTTTTAAATTCGTCTAGTATTAGTGATTTAAGGAGCACACATGAACAGCATCAGAATTCCACTTAACAATTTCTGTATCTGAATGTGATTGGAAAGTTGATTTAATGTCTGCCCTGGTCCTCGACCCATGAGGTCATGATGCTCTATAGGATATATGCTAGTTAGCTTGTTTCATTTTATCTCTACCAGCAATTGCTTTACATGATATTGCATCCTCAACTACATTATCTTAGCGAATCTAAGATGCTTAAAGACCTAAATTGCATTTCCTATTAATTAATCTACTGGTTAATTACCTGCGTTCCTGTTATGTTGAATTCAAAATATAAGATTCACCTGGTTCTGAATACTTACAATGATATCAAAATTTTCATGAAACATCCAGTTCCAAGGTTGGGATGATGTTGCTCTGACCATTCTAGCTTGTTGTGAACTTAAACCCTGTCATCATGACTGTCTGACCCAAATTCTAATTACTTTTTGGTCCTAGGTTAGAAGTTTAATAAACAGCAAAGTTAAGCTGAGTCATGGATTGATGATGAACCAAACCTACTTCTCATAAAATTGCACCCTAAATTTGAATTAAATGTGTACTTGAGAAGAAAAATATGCCCAGAGAAACTTTTGTATTCCAGAGTATACTGTATAGCTGAACTGCTGATGTATGTATTTAAAAATTTACTTTTGATCTATTTGGGTTTTATAGTCTTGTCTGTGGAAGGGAGCACATTATTTTGGTAGGTCGAATTTGAGATGAGCTTGTAATTAAATCGATCTATTTTGCATTGTAGTTACTAATTAAACTTGCATGATCTTCTCCAGCCCTCCCAAAATGATCCCAGGTAGGGACTTGTATGCATGTGGAAACGTTTAGTTTTAGGTCTTGAATTTTAGCTTGACTTTGTAGTTTGAGTTCAGTGACTGATGTAGTTTACCTCTGCATGTTAGAATATGCTTATTATGAGAAACTGGTGTTCTTGTTTGCTTCCCTGTAGTAGTCTTTAATTTGTTTGGCTTTTCAGTTGGGTGCTTTATAGTTGTATTTTAGTTTCTAATAATATGAACTCATCTTATGAGATTTTTTTTCTTTTATTACTGGGTCACACTAGAAAATATTGTCATATGTTTTTTCAGACTGGGAAATGATGAGTCCACATGCCAGTCGACATCTGGCCTTTTCGTCTGTGCTGTGTGTCAAGTTGACCTTGCTCCAAGTGAGGGCATCTCTGTCCACGCCGGTGCCATCTTCTCCACCAGCACAAAACCCTGGCAAGGCCCTTTCCTTTGTGCAGATTGTCGTAATAAGAAGGATGCAATGGAAGGAAAACGTCCTAGTGGTGTTAAAGTGGCGTAGCTCCTATATTGTTTTACCCTATTCTTTACCTTTTAATTCATATTTTTATTTTTAATTCTCCATTTTCGTAGGCCAGCAATTGTTTGAATCTTGCTATGATGTTGATCAAATGTATATGTCAGATCTGGGAATAGTAAGATAGTTTTAGCATTCAAGTAATAGAAGGTTTAAGGAGCAACTGGACTGAGTTTGGGGTGTCTTCTGGAAATTAAGATTAAGGCGCTGAATGCGATGGTTGTAGTTGGATGCTTAAGTCACTTAAGCCTAACAGACTAACCAGTGCTGGTCTCTCCCATGTATCCTAGGATTGGCGGGATGGGTGGCTTTGAGTGTCGGGGCCGCTCTTTAAGAGTTGAGTTTGCACACTTGTGACTTCCAAACCGTGACTCTAACCAGTGCAAACTTGCGTCTGGGTTCCTAGTAATTCTCTATTTCCAAAGAAATGCCTTAACAGCATAATATATTATTGTATACATATTGCCATATTTTAAGTTTACATAGAAGTAATTTTATATTCATAAATATCCAAGGAACAAGAAGTCAATATTCCCCTTAATTCTTAATATAAAGTATATAACGTAGAGTTTTTCAAATCTTAATATTGTTTTCAAATTAAATATTTTATCAAAGAAACATATCCTAAATCTTAAAAAATACAGTAATAGTGTAATACACGCAAAGAAGATATATATATATATATTCGCTCACGGGACCGTTACTTTTAAGGTTCTGTTTGGAAGATCGTTATTATTAGGGGTGTTTGCCCGTAAAAGGTGTTATACGAGAAATTCAAGACGACAGGTTTGGCTATAACAGCCCTGCTATATATCAGTCATTGTTTTATCTTACACTCCACGCTTTTTGTTTTTTTCAGTTTTATATCACACTTATCACCATCACCTTCAACCTCTCTCTCTGACCTCTCCCTTCTCAAGCTCTCCACGGCCTCTCTCTCAAACTTCTCTCTCCTCAAGTTTTGTTTTATAACTTGTTAAAGGGAAGAGAAGAAAAATAAAATAAAAAATAAAATCCCACACGTCAGGCGTGTAGTGTGAGATCAACAACACTTACTAATCCATAAAGTTTTTCTAGCTATAAATATGGTAATGTTTATTTTATGTGTTTGTGTTTGTAATAACAATATTCAAGTCAAAGCTTACTAGTTGTAGGAGAATTTGTACTGTAAAAGTTGTTTTTCCAAAGAAGAAAATTATCTATTTGTGTGAATTTTTTCGATTATTAATAAATATTGTAACATCTATTTTAGTTATTATTCTCTTTTTTACTTGAGACTTGAAGTTGAAATAAAAAAATTGAAAAAATCTAATCATTCAACAGATTAAATAAAAAAGTTAGGAACATTATAAAATTTTATTATTTATCATTTCTCTTGTTCTAGAATTCAAAATTCAAAGAGAAATTCTAGGACAATCTTGATAGAAGTAATTATAGACCATGTTTCACATACTTTGGTACCCATTCATCCTTGCTTTAAATCTCGGCCTGCTTTTATTAGTGTTCTTCTTCCATTTCCAATTTCAATGTCAACCACCGTGTTAAACTGAGAATTTTGCAGTATATATGTAGGGAAGGTTGAAGAAAATCATCCAAACCTTTTGTTATGATTTTAAAGTAATCTCGATTGGCTCTTTCTTTTTACCTGTTGTAGCTGGCGAATTGGGAATTTTGGGGATGGCTCCCCTGTCTGTTTTCTTTATTTTCTCATACCAAAGTCATACGAAATCAAATGGCCAGTACATCCACGTCCCTGTAGTACCCACCACGTTCAGGTTTTCCAAAGATGCCAATTGCTTTTCCACTTTATCTGGCTTCTACCCATATACTTTTCTAAAGCTTGTGCTGTCCGGCTGCCATCGGCCTACACTCGCCCCACCACCCTATCCTACAGCTGCAGATCTACTGGGACGGCGCGGAGTCGCACCAAAAAGGTCGGCGTATGGCCCTCACGTTTGGCTTGTTTTCGCGCGTGTTCCCCACGAGCCCTCGTGCAACAACACTTCTAACTGCTACACACGCCGTACCAACAGCTTCATCTCGTCAAGATTTTCTAGATCTGGGCCACCCAGTCTCCATCCCATCGGCGCTTGGTTGCCACGCACCATCACAGGAGTGCGTGAATGTAGGTGATCAGTAGATTAGTTCACTCGATGCCGATTTTTCCACTATGTTATTGCTTTCCCTAAACCGTGATCTTAAAGAAGAGACTGAGGATCTCTCCAAAAATCATCTCAAGACAACAAGTAACAGTGCACCTGTCACTCTCACCGCTTTCAGCGGAGGTTTCCCCACTAGCAGCGGTGGTTCCATTGTTCGCAATTTTTTACGAATAGTTTATTTCCGCCTTTTAAGACGGCATCCTTTTTGTAGGACATGGGTGACGACCAAAAAATTGGTTGTAAAAACTCTCTTTTTTTCTTTTTTATCCACCACTTTACACTGTTGTTATTGTTCTGGGGTGTTTGTTGGGAAACCCCACCCCCTCCTCTTGTATCATCTTTTCTAATGAAATATACTAGTTTGCTTAAAAAAAAAATTAAAAAGGAGTGACTTTTGTTAGGAACAAAAGTTGTACTTTTGAGAAGAAGTAGTTCTATTTGGATTCAGAAAGCGTTTTATCTTATCATTACAATTTTATCAAATTTTCATACAAAATACAATAAACAATTTAACTTTTTTAAACCTCAATTCAACTTTTTCAAATCTCAAAACAATAATAATATTAAAAAATAATATTTTAACAATATTTCTTCAACTTTCATCTAAAGCTAGGGGTGTTCATCCGGGCCCATTTTTTTTTTTTCGGTCCGGTCAGAAACCCAGATAACCGGGTTCCGACCCGGACTTAATCCGGGCCGGTACCCGAATAGCAAACCTGGATATAACCGGTCCGGGTACCGGGTTTTAAATCCTGAACTCGGATTTTAAACCCGGTACTCGGGTTTCGTTATTATCTCATAACCGTAGCTCTCTTATCAAAAGAAACTCCACTCGTATCTCTCTCTCTCTCTCTCTCTCTCTCTCTCTCTCACAATCCGAAGAAACCCTAGCCTCCCTCCCTCATTGCCGATGAAGAAATGATAGCCTTGCTCAGCGCCGACGAAGAAACCCCATCATCCTCTTGACCTCATCATCGTCGTTGCCGACTCTCCTCATCCTCATGACCCAAGGTTTGTTCTCTGCGATTTGGGTCCATTTTATTCTGATTTGGGTATGTTTTGTTATCTGCTAATGTTTCTTCTCACCCTCGATCTCTCTCTCTTCTCACCCTCTCTATCTTGCTTCGTCAGATACCTTGGAATGACGACGATGAAATGCTACGGCTTGTGTAGCTTTTGTTCAGGTAAGATCTGTGCTACGACATTCTGTGCTAGATCTGGATTTTTTTTTGTTATTTTGTTAAACATGAGTATAAAATATATGCTGTTAGTTTGATAGATCTGGGTTTTTTTTGTTATTTTGCTAGTAAAATGGCCTCTTTGCGACTGGGTTTTTCTTCTCTCTATTGATTTTGGGTTTATTTTGATTTGAATGTTTGAATGGAGTAATCTTTGTGTAGTGTTTTTATGGGTTAGATCTGGATCTGGGTTTGTGAGATCTAGATCTTGGGCATAAGTTTTAGATTGCCCTTGCCGGTTAATTATCCTAATGATGACTATTGATTTTCATATCTTTGTTTGCAATTTTTCCTGTGGTACATAGAATAGATGGTGGAAAGATTTGTCAGCATAAATTGATCTTTTATAATCTGTTTGTATCTATTAGTATGTTACGATTAGGCAAAGCAGTCAACTACCTTAGTTGATATGCACATACTTTACATTCCATGACTTTATAATTAAATCTACATTGCGAATGAGAACATTAACAAGTGAATTTATATGATATGTCATTAATATAGTTGAGATGAGTTTGTTTTTACATTTGGATAATCTTAAGATTTTTTGAATTTCTAGTTTTCCTAAATATAGCCTATTTCACAAGTTTGGGAAATGTATAAATGTAGCCTATTTTTAACGCTCCATTTTTTTCAGCTCGGTTGCATCTATCAGTTGCTTAGCCTTCTTCGTTTTGCTTATGATCAGCTCTTTTGGGTCTCCCGAGTTTCTCACCTGTCATCTTCTTCTTGGTATGCTTTACTTTTTTAGATATGGAATAATTTTGGACAAGCTTAATAAGATAAGACATTGTCTTTCTGTTGTTACTGTTTTCTTTACTGATTTTTGTACTTTTGATTTCTGATTTCATTATGTTTGTAATTAGGTAACGTTTAAGGATCCCGATTCAGCCAAGAGAGCTTGTCAAGACTCAAAACCACTATCCTGTAATTGTTGGAAGAAGAGCTAATTGATGGAAAAATGTCTGACTTTTTGCATACAATTTGTTGTGTATTAGAGTTTTGATTAAAGCAATGTATGTGTTTTGTAATATTTTTAGCAAATTAGTCCAAACAATGTAATATGTAGTGGATTGTATCGTGTATGTCGCATGCATTTTACATGATAATATTGATTTTTTTTTATACATGCATTTAGTTGTAAAATTAATTAATTGTTTATAGGCTTATGCCTTATTCAAGAGTTGAGTTTTCTCGGTTCCTTTAAAGACCATTAACCGATTTTAATTCTCAACTAAATGGAGATAAAATCTTTGAAGTCTAACTAATAATAAATTAGCTTTTACACCTAAAAAAAAAAAAGGGTACAACCCGGAACCCGGATTTCCAGTTTTTAAAAACCTAGATCCATCCGGGTTCCGGCCCGGGTTTGAAACCTGGGTCCCCTGGATGAACACCCATATTTAAAACCATCTCATCTCATCTCTAAATCCAAACCAACTTAATAGTCAGAAAACTTTATTCGAATTTACAAAATATACTCGTTCTGTAATTCTCTATTTCCAAAGAAATGCCTTAACAACATAATATATTATTGTATACATATTGCCATATTTTAAGTTTACATAGAAGTAATTTTATATTCATAAATATCCAAGGAACAAGAAGTCAATATTCCCCTTAATTCTTAATATAAAGTATATAACGTAGAGTTTTTCAAATCTTAATATTGTTTTCAAATTAAATATTTTATCAAAGAAACATATCCTAAATCTTAAAGAATACAGTAATAGTGTAATACACGCAAAGAAGATATATATATATATATTTGCTCATGGGACCGTGACTTTTAAGGTTCCGTTTGGAAGATCGTTATTATTAGGGGTGTTTGCCCGTAAAAGGTGTTGTACGAGAAATTCAAGACGACAGGTTTGGCTGTAAGAGCCTTGCTATACATCAGTCATTGTTTTATCTTACACTCCACGCTTTTTGTTTTTTTTCAGTTTTATATCACACTCATCACCATTACCTTCAACCTTTCTCTCTGACCTCTCCCTTCTCAAGCTCTCCACGGCCTCTCTCTCAAACTTCTCTCTCCTCAAGTTTTGTTTTATAACGTGTTAAAGGGAAGAGAAGAAAAATAAAATAAAAAATAAAATCCCACACGTCAGGCGTGGAGTGTGAGATGAGCAACACTTACTAATCCATAAAGTTTTTCTAGCTATACATATGGTAATGTTTATTTTATGTGTTTGTGTTTGTAATAACAATATTCAAGTCAAAGCTTACTAGTTGTAGGAGAATTTGTACTGTAAAAGTTAATTTTCCAAAGAAGAAAATGATATATTTGTGTGAATTTTTTCGATTATTAATAAATATTGTAACATCTATTTTAGTTATTATTCTCTTTTTTACTTGAGACTTAAAGTTGAAATAAAAAAAATTGAAAAAATCTAATCATTCAACAGATTAAATAAAAAAGTTAGGAACATTATAAAATTTTATTATTTATCATTTCTCTTGTTCCAGAATTCAAAATTCAAAGAGAAATTCTAGGACAATCTTGATAGAAGTAATTATAGCAACAAAGGAAGTTTGAAGATAGAACCTAGACATTATTATTTCAAAATGGTGGCACTATAACTACCGATTTGGGTTTCGTTTAGTAATTCATCTTTTTTTATGCATTTTTTCTTAGATTTTTTAATAATTTTTAATATTTAAAAAAATCACAATATTATTAAAAAATAATTCCTTAATTATTAAATAAAAAAAAATGTGTGGGAGATTTTCTCGGGACACAGAGCATCTGCGATTTCAAAAAGGGGAAAAAGGACCATTCTATCGAAGTTTGAAGGTAGGTCAAGTGGTAAAACTTTGCCAAACACGTCCTTAATGGTATAAGACTTTTCAACAGTCTAAGATATGGGGCAGATTTCGTCTTAGACTTTATCAATCTATCTCGTCAGTTGCAAAAAATATTTTAGAAAGTCAAATGCGTCCCCCCTAACAATTGTCTTACCAATCAACTCCTTAATTCCTCTTCCCTCTTCCCTCTTCCTCTCCAGATTATGATCCATTTCTACATCTCTCTCTGCCACTACACGTTTTCTTGATCCCCAAATGAAATCAAAAAACCTCTTTCCTCTGTTGAATCTATGCATATTCCTCATCCTCTCTTCTCCTCTACCAAGAAAATCCCAAGGTGTAGTCGACCCTTACTTCCAAGTCTGCAGTGCCGAGCCTGAAAACTGTGGTGATGGGCAACCCATCAAGTACCCATTCCACATCCACCGTAAGCAAAACAGGTCTTGTGGGTATGAGGGATTCAACCTCTCTTGCAATAACAATGGCCAACCCACCATCAACATCCAACGTAACGACTATATCATCCACAACATTTCCTATGAAACCGAAATCCTTCGCGTCTCAAACTCTGACTTTTGGAATTCAATCACCGGCTGTATTCCTTTAACTCAAAACATATCCCTTTCTGGTCCCCGGTTCGAGCTAGCACCGTTCCAAACCCATGTGAATCTGCTTTATGGTTGCAACGCTTCGGCACTTGAGAGTACGTCGTTAAGGTTTTCATATCCTGGTTGTGGTCATGGGGAAAACAAAAACAGTTCGGTTCTGGTCCTGCCTGAAAACGACCCAAAGCTAAGGAACGTATCGAAGGCGTGCACAACTCGGGTGGTAGCACCCGTTCAACCTTATGAGCTTGAGAATCGTGATGGAATTGAAAGGGCCCTGAGAAATGGATTTTGGGTGATATGGAGGCCGGCCGGCGAGTGCAGCATTTGCCAGGAAAGTGGAGGGCGGTGTGGATTCAATTACACTGAGCGGCATTTCAACTGCTTCTGCCCTGATAGATCTTATGCCTGGCAAGCATGCATTTCTGGTGAGTTTTCTCTCTCTAAAAGACTTCCTTCTCTTCGACTGTTTAGAAAGTAAGTATTACTCGGCATTCATTCAACTGACAATCGTATCAGTAATTACAATTCTTTTTTTAATGTTTTTCAATATTTTACATTTTCTTTAAATGAAAACAACTTTTTATTGATATGAAGAAAAATAAAAAATAAAAAAAATTTGTTGATGGTTGTTAAATATAATTTTCAAATGGTATGTTAAATAAAAAATCCGGTCTTAACATTCTTTAAGAGGGATATTTTTATAATTTTAAAAAATTTTAAAGATAAAATTACCTAAATTTGTATTATAATCTCTAAATAGAGATTGTACATAGCATTGTTCAAAGAATATTATATTGACATCACCTGATCTTATTTATTTAATTAAGAATTTTGTGATTTTTTTAAAAGTAATTACCAGGATGAGTCCCTTGTTCCCATCACTTTAGTACTCCTAGTGTATTTATTATTATTTTTTAAAGTATTTTTTTAATATCTTTAATCATTAAAAAAATTAAAAAATATACAATTTTACTAATAATCATTTTCATAATTATTAAATAAAAGAAATTTTTATAAAAAATTAAAAAATTAAAAAAATAGTAGAAGAATGATAAGGCTATCATTATTCTTTCGCTAATATTTGAATAGGATCCACAATCCCCTAATGCACACGCCAAATCATCGAGTGGAAATGACTTCACCGATGAGTTTTTTGCCTGGATATACGCGTTCTCCATGTTTCGGCTGGTCAATACGCTCTCGTATCCCACTTTCCATCTGTGTAAAGTGGAAGGATGTGCGAAGGAGTTTGATTGTGGAAGACTGGGCAAGCTCGGCTTCCCATTATTCTCCAATACCCCAAACCCAGATTGCCGCTTACAGGCCTAGCTGCAAGACTATCGGTCCTGACCCAAAAAAACTGACCGGATCGGATTAAACCGATAGTCTTATTGGTCGATTTCGGGATGTGATTTTTTTAGACTGGACTGGACCAAGACAGAAAAAATGTATATGTATAAATATTTTAAAAATATTTATATATATAATATATTATTTTATATAGTAGTTGTGTAAGTTAATTATGTAGTTTTCAAACAAGGGATCATCATTGACCATATATATAATGAAATTATATCCTATTCAATAAAATGTTAAAGAAATTATTTTATTTTGAGTATGCTTCTAATTGGTTCGTGTATGAATACCTATTCTAACGATTGTTGGATGAAGAGATTATATTTTCATATGCAAAAATGGAAAGCCTAGGATAATTTTTTACAATTTATATTGTTTTTTCATTTAAATTTATTTTATATTCATGTGCCCTTACTATTTCGGTTACTTCAATGCCATCACCCACTCCTTTACAAGAACTAGCTTGTGATAATTCTGATAAGTTGAAAGGTTAAGTTAGGGAAATAGTTGTGACGAGATTTAGATACTAAAAAAATTCGAAATTAAGCATGCCATTAATTTTGCCTCTCATTTATCTACGTTTTGTAAACTAACACCACCAACTTGTTGTATCTTTTATCTCAGGGGAAAATAAACAAAAATGGGTGATACCATTAGGTAACATGCCTTCTCAATCACGTGATTTCTTTTTCATGCGGAAATCAAATATTTATGCATCACATGATATATAATTAGCACGTGCTCTTTATTCTTTGAATGCAGTCGTCTTATCTATTGGAATTGGGGCTCTGATTGTGGTTACTATAATCTACTGCTTGAGGAGAAAGTTTCCTTATTTATGGAAGAAGGAAAGTGTATCACATAAAAAAATCGAGGACTTTCTAAGGAGAGTTGGACCTCTTGTTATAAGAAGATATATTTATTCAGATATCAAGAAAATGACCAACCTTTTCAAAGAAAAATTAGGGCAAGGAGGCTATGGTAGTGTCTACAAGGGTAAGCTACAAGATGGTTGTCTTGTGGCAGTGAAGGTTTTGAAAGAATCAAGAGAAAATGGAGAGGAATTCGTTAATGAGGTTGCAAGCATTAGTAGGACCTCTCATGTCAACATTGTCACTCTTATGGGCTTTTGTTTTGAGGGTTCCAAACGAGCACTCGTTTATGAGTTTATGCCTAATGGATCACTTGAAAAGTTTATATACAAAGAATATCCTTCAAAGGCTGATCATCAGTTGGAGTGGAAAACATTATACAAGATTGCAGTTGGGATAGCTCGAGGACTAGAGTACTTGCATAAAGGTTGCAATGCGCGAATCTTGCATTTTGATATAAAGCCTCACAATATTCTTTTAGACAAGAACTATCATCCAAAGATTTCTGATTTTGGCCTTGCAAAGATATGTTCAAGAGATGAGAGTATTATATCAATGTTGGGCACCAGAGGGACTGCAGGATATATAGCTCCGGAAGTATTTAGTAGAAATTTTGGAGGGATCTCTCACAAGTCAGATGTTTATAGTTTTGGAATGATGATTTTAGAAATTGTTGGGGGTAGAAAGAATATAGATATCGAGGGTGATCGTACTAGTGAAATATACTTTCCTCATTGGATTTACAAGCACCTTGAACTAGATGAAGAACTAAGCCTGCAGGGCCGCGTGATGAATGAAGAGGATCGTGAAAGTGCAAAGAAGATGATAATTGTGGGTTTGTGGTGCATACAAAACGACCCTTCAAACCGGCCAGCAATGGGCAGAGTTTTGGATATGTTGGAAGGGAGTTCTGAGTACTTGGAAATCCCACCCAAGCCTTTCTTGTCCTCCCCATCAAGATCACCTTAGAGAAAATTGCCATTTGATTCTTCCACGACAATGGATGTCTTACAGGTTGAATCTATAGGATGTTCCTAGAGAATGATATTTTCTTTGAAACTGAAATCTCAATGTAGGTCAGTCATCCATTACATGATTAGATTTTGAATGTCTTGACTTACATGATCATAATCCTTGGATCCTTTTCACGGCTTATAGAATGATGTGTTGGTAGTCTACTAGCAATTAACATATCATTTCTTTGTTTCTTTTGAGTGTAAAATTAAGCTAAGACAATAAAGACCACATAACATTTGTATATAGTCCGTCACAGTTCCCTTTTCACCTCTATACATATTAACAAGGCACCTCTGTCAAGGTCGCCTCAGTCAAGATCGCCAATTAATTCTTCGACTATGATGAAGCTCGTATAGATCGAACTAAATCTACAGGATATTCGTAGAGAAGGATAATACTTTCCTTAAAAATGAAATCTTAATGTAGGACAATCATCATAATCCTTGCATGGAACCTTTTCACAGCTTATAGAATGATATGTTGGTAGTTTACGAATACGAAATTTGCAATTAACATAACATTTCTTTGTTTCTTCCAAGTGTAAAATGAAGCAAAAGACCATGAAACATTTGTACATAGTCTGTCACGGTTCCCTTTTCATAACTTATAGACCATGAATCATTTGTATATAGCCCGTCATCATTCCCAATCCCCCCCTCCCTCTAACAATGGCAATTAAGTAAACTAAATACTTTTCATCTGTCTAGGGTAAAGGTGAATAGAAGAGACGGCCAGAGTTGACTCGTTTATTAGAAAAAAACATATATAAGTGTTAAAAAATAATCCCACATTACTTGAGGACAAGGTCTTGGTCATGCTTATAAGTAATGAGCAATCTTCTCTTGTAGAATCGGTTTTATGAAATGAGTTAGGACCATGAATTTCTTCATGGTATCAGAGCCTGCCGCAGGACGAATGAGGCCCACACCATTTACCCCGTGACAAGGACCAGAAAAAAATACTGGCTTGCACGTGTGTGAGGGTGTTGAAGAATAATCCCACATTGCCTGCGGATAAGGTCTTGGGTATGTTTATAAGTAATGAGCAATCATTTCTTGTAGAACTAGTTTTATTAGATGAGTTAGGCTCCTAAATTTATTCAATAAGTGGTAGGGCATATGTGCCAGAATATTGTTCCAAGTGTCAATGGTAAGCTCAGTATAATTTTCTGTTAAGTAGCATAATCCTCAACATTCTTTAGAAAAATAACTGACAATGTCTACCTCTATACATATTAACAAGAAATATAGAAAGATTTTATTCGTAAATCTATTTATTGACACAAGTAATGTTATATACAGTCGTGAAGTGTGCAAGTTTCGTGCAATTTTTTTGAAAAAAACGTGGCATCTACTATAAAAAAAAGATTTTTTTTATATGAATCCCGTATTTATTTAATATTTTCAAAATGATTGCGTGGCGCTTGCATACTCTATAACTATATATGCGTAGCATTACTCTATTGACATACTAAATACACTATTAGTATTAAATTTTTCACATCAATTAGTAGCGTGAAATATCATGTTTACAAGTTGGTATCAAGAATACATATTCTACACCATTGACATCACATGATCTAATTCATTTAAGAATTTTGTGATTTCTTTTAAAAATAATTATCACGATGAGTCCCTTGTTCCCACCACACACATGACTAACTCATAAAGACCAGAACCCAAGCAAAATTACAGTAACCTTTGAATTGAAAGATAAAAAGACGCCAATGAATGATGTATTAGTTTCACAAGAAGTCATTATTTCACGATTCAATAGGAATCACAATCCCCTAATGGACGCGTGAAGGGCAGACGATAGACCTTAATTTAAGAGTTTTGCTATATACAAGCAAATTTGCGTACCAATCTGCGTACTAATACTGTTGTCTTCATATTCTAAATTTAAATTAGCACTGTTTTCAATAAAGTCTACTTTTTGACCAATCCTATTGAATGGGTGCGAGTATTAGTGTGCAGAATTGCCTACAACTAGATTTTTCCTAATTTAAAGCCAATTGCTGGATGCCAATAGATTACCTTCATTTACTCTGTTACTCCCACTGAAAATTAATGCCCCTGACGGATACGCCAAATCATGTGGAAATGACCAGTACTATTCCCGGAATGACTTCACGAATCTTGAACTTTTTGCCTAGTCAATACGTTCTCCATGCATGTTTTAACTTGTCAATTGCTGGAGTCTATGGCTATGGTGTTATGAATGGATTTTCCACTGTACAGACCATGTTTCACATACTTTGGTACCCATTCATCCTTGCTTTAAATCTCAGTCTGCTTTTATTAGTGTTCTTCTTCCATTTCCAATTTCAATGTCAACCACCTTGTTAAACTGAGAATTTTGCAGTATATATGTAGGGAAGGTTGAAGAAAAGCATCCAAACCCTTTGTTATGATTTTAAAGTAATCTCGATCGGCTCTTTCTTTTTACCTGCTGTAGTTGGCGAATTGGGAATTTTGGGGATGGCTCCCTGTCTGTTTTCTTTATTTTCTCATACCAAAGTCATACGAAATCGAATGGCCAGTACATCCACGTCCCTGTAGTACCCACCACGTTCAGGTTTCCCAAAGATGCCAATTGCTTTTCCACTTTATCTGGCTTCTACCCATAAACTTTTCTAAAGCTTGTGCTGTCTGGCTGCCATCGGCCTACACTCGCCCCACCACCCCATCCTACAGCCGCAGATCTACTGGGACGGCGCGGAGTTGGCGTATGGCCCTCACGCGTGGCTTGTTTTCGCGTGTGTTCCCCACGAGCCTTCGTGCAACAACACTTCTAACTGCTACACACGCCGTACTAACAACCGAGATTTTCTAGATCTGGGCCATCCAGTCTCCATCCCATCGGCGCTTGGTTGCCACGCGCCATCACAGGAGTGCGTGAATGTAGGTGATCAGTAGATCAGTTCACTCGATGCCGATTTTTCCACTATGTTATTGCTTTCCCTAAACCGTGATCTTAAAGAAGAGACTGAGGATCTCTCCAAAAATCATCTCAAGACAACAAGTAACAGTGCACCTGTCATTCTCACCGCTTTTAGCGGAGGTTCCACCACTAGCAGCGGTGGTTCCATTGTTCGCAATTTTTTACGAATAGTTTATTTCCGTCTTTTAAGACGGCAACCTTTTTGTAGGACATGGGTGACGACCAAGAAATTGGTTGTAAAAACTCACTTTTTTTCTTTTTTATCCACCACTTTACACTGTTGTTATTGTTCTGGGGTGTTTGTTGGGAAACCCTACCCCCTCCTCTTGTATCATCTTTTCTAATGAAATATACTAGCTTGCTTAAAAATAAAAATTAAAAGGGAGTGACTTTTGTTAGGAACAAAAGTTGTACTTTTGAGAAGTTCTATTTGGATTCAGAAAGCGTTTTATTTCATCATTATAATTTTATCAAATTTTCATACAAAATACAATAAACAATTTAACTTTTTTAAACCTCAATTCAACTTTTTCAAATCTCAAAACAATAATAATATTAAAAAATAATATTTTAATAATATTTTTTCAACTTTCATCTTTCATCTAAAACTAGGAGTGTTCATCTGGGCCCATTTTTTTTGGTCCAGTCCGAAACCCAGAAAACCGGGTTCCGACCCGGATTTAATCCGGGCCGGTACCGGGATGAGCAAACCCCGGATATAACTGGTCCGAGTACCGGGTTTCGTTATTATCTCATAACCGTAGCTCTCTTATAAAAAGAAACTCCACTCGTATCTCTCTCTCTATCTCTCTCTCTCTCTCTTACAATCCGAAGAAACCCTAGCCTCCCTCCCTCATTGCTGACGAAGAAATGCTAGCCTCGCTCAGCGCCGACGAAGAAACCCCATCATCCTCTTGACCCCATCATCGTCGTTGCCGACTCGCCTCATCCTCATGACCCAAGGTTTGTTCTCTGCGATTTGGGTCCGTTTTATTCTGATTTGGGTATGTTTTGTTATCTGCTAATGTTTCTTCTCACCCTCGATCTCTCTCTCTTCTCACCCTCTCCATGTTAGAATATGCTTATTATGGGAAACTGGTGTTCTTGTTTGCTTCCCTGTAGTAGTCCTTAATTTGTTTGGCTTTTCAGTTGGGTGCTTTATAGTTGTATCTTAGTTTCTAATAATATGAACTCATCTTATGAGATTTTTTTCTTTTATTACTGGGTCACACGAGAAATTATTGTCATATCTTTTTTCAGACTGGGAAATAATGAGTCCACAGGCCAGTCGACATCTCGCCTTTTCGTCTGTGTTGTATGTGATCAAGTTGACCTTGCTCCAAGTGAGGGCATCTCTGTCCATGCCGGTGCCATCTTTTCCACAGCACAAAACCCTGGCAAGGCCCTTTCCTTTGTGCAGATTGTCGTAATAAGAAGGATGCAACGGAAGGAAAACACCCTAGTGGTGTTAAAGTGGCGCCGTAGCTCTTACATTGTTTTACCCTATTCTTTACCTTTTAATTCAATTTTTTTTTTAATTCTCCATTTTCGTAGGCCAGCAATTGTTTGAATCTTGCTATGATGTTGATCAAATTTATATGTCAGATCTGGGAATAGTAAGATAGTTTTAGCATTCAAGTAATAGAAGGTTTAAGGAGCAACTGGACTGAGTTTGGGGTGTCTTTTGGAAATTAAAATAAAGGCGCTGAATGCGATGGTTGTAGTTGGATGCTTAAGTCACTTAAGCCTAACAGACTACCCAGTGCTGGTCTCTCCCATGTATCCCGGGATCGGCGAGATGGGTGGCTTGGAGTGTCGGGGCCGCTCTTAAAGAGTTGAGTTTGCACACTAGTGACTTCCATACTGTGACTCTAACCAGTGCAAACTTGAGTCTGGGTTCCTAGTCAAGCCTAAGCAGACTTTTGGAATGTTAGTCATTGTTTTGCTTCCAAGTGCAGGTTTTATTTTTGCAAACTATTACAATGAGACTTCCAACTCTCCTAGATTTTAGGATTCTGTGTCAAGATCTTTACGAAGGAACTCTGGTATTAGAAGGTACAGTTACTAGATATAAACATGACTTGAGACCGTTTGTTAATAGAAGGAGGAGTTCCGACTTCTCCCTTGTACCCCTAGCCAACATCTGCGTTTGTTCATTTTCAAAATGTTATTTCATTTTTAATTCTTTTTCTATGTGGAGGAAGAAACTGTTGTTTGAATCCACCATAACCATTAAGGACTTGCCATGCCGAAGAGTTTTTAGAGTTCAGATATTCATTCGTCTTTGACTAACCTCCCATCATCTCTCGTAAGTGTGTAGGCAACGAGTTGCTACTGCAGGAGTATGCAAGCGTTGCGTTATCTGTTTTTTTTTAAACTCTTAAGTCAAGCGAGATTGCGTACCGAAGTGCACCAGGTGCTGACATGGATTAATTTAATAAAACGAACCGTTTTTAATTTTATGTGAATGAGCTGAAGTTTGGGTGGGATCTGAAGATAAATGAATTTTTTTGATAAAACGCACAGTTTTGAACGAAGGGCGCCCCCTCTCTTCCTCTTCCTCTTTGTGCCCTTTCTCTACTCTGGTTTTTTCCCCTCCGCGTGCGTGCCTTCTCTCTTCTCTACATGCCTTCTCTGCCCAAACTTCTCCGCGTGCCTTCTCTTCAGGTATCGTTTCTCTTCTCTATTCCACCTAACAACTCCCATTTTTCTTTTAACCCCCATTTTTTGGTTCGAGCCCTAATCTTCTCCACGTGCCTTCGTTGCGGGTCTTCCCCGCGAGCACTGCTGTATCCACCGGTATCTCTCTCTCTCTCTCTCTCTCTCTCTCTCTGTAGCAGATAATTATGCAGTTGATTAATTTTGTGTTGTGGATATATTTTGATTTTGTGGTTTTCAAAAGTTAGGTTTTGAATTTAGGTAATTCGTGGAATTTTTCGGCGAAAAATAGTCTCTAAATCAGGTAATTCGCCCTTCTTAACCAGGCAAAGTTCTCTGCTGCTTCTCAAATTGGATTTTTGTGGATTAGTTTGTGAGATAGAACTTTGCCCTATTTTTGGTTTCAGCGAAAATGGGAAGAAATTTTTTAGTTTCTGTGTCTTTTTGTTTTGGCTTTAATTTTTGCGAGGTCACTAGATGTATGCTAATTGAATTGTTTCAGATTGAATGGCTATAATAATTTTTAACACCCTTTAATTTTTAATTTGCATAAAAAATATCCTTGGTTTGAGTAGAGCGAGTTTACATTTATTTGGATATTGGTTTACGGGCTTGGGCATTCTCACCATTATGTTTTCTTGTTTAAATTTTGAATATTGTTGTAGGGAAACTTAAGGTTTGTGGAAAAAATCCAAGGTATAAAGTCTTGAGTTGGTTGGTTGGGGAAAGTGAAAATTCGAACTTAATCAAGTTGCTTTTTTTTTTTGGTTTGCGCTGAAACCAAATCAGTTGAAATGAGTGTGGTGGGATTTGATATTGGAAACGAGAACTGTGTTAAGTGTTATTGCCGTGGTGAAGCAAAGGGGTATTGATGTTTTGTTGAATGATGAATCGAAACGTGCAACCCCGGTTGTGGTATGTTTTGGGGAGAAGCAACGGTTTATGGGATCTGCTGGTACAGCTTCTGCAATGATGAACCCGAAATCTACAATATCTCAGGTCAAAAGACTAATTGGCAGGAAATTCTCAGATGTGGATGCGCAGAATGAGCTAAGAAAGCTGCCTTTTGAAACTTCTGAAGGTCCGGATGGGGGCATTTGATTCACTTGACGTACCGGGGTGAGAGCCATACATTTACGCCAGTGCAAGTTTTGGCAATGCTCTTTGCTCATTTGAAAGAGATAACAGAGAAACGTTTGGAAATACCCATTTCAGATTATGTAATCGGGATCCCATCATACTTTATGGACTTGTAGAGACGTGCATATTTGAATGCTGAGACAATTGCTATGTTAAAGCCTTTGAGATTGATGCATGACTGTACTGCTACTGCACTTAGTTTTGGAATTTATAAAATAGATTTCCCCAGCTCTGGACCAACTTACGTTGCATTTGTTGACATTGGTCACTGTGATACCCAGGTCTCTATTAAGAGGGAAGAATTTGAAAAGCTAGCTTTTGGATTATTGGATAGGATGAGCATTACTTGTAACAAAGCCTTGGCTATAGTATATCATTCTATTTATTTGAATATCATAGCATCATATATCTTTGACCGTGCAATGCACGATATATTCCAAAAGATGCTGACTTCACTTATGTAAACAAAGTGCATTACTACGCACTACGTATCTAGTTTTGGTCGGCTTTGAGCGCAACTGCCTTGCATGCTTTGGATGAAAATAATGATAACAATAATAATAACTTATAAGCAACTATAGTTTTCCTTAAACAAAGACAGGATCACTTGCATCCATTGTAAAGTTCTGGAAAAAACATTATTGACCATTAGGCCACAGGTCAGTCATGTAACTAGCAATAAATCTGTTGATCATTGAATTGGAAATAATATGATTTCCAAAGTACTAAAATCTGTTTATAGAATGATCATGGCAAATTGCATGGCAAAAAGAGACCATCCACAAATGTTTTTAAAATTCCTGCACTCAGTAGCATAAACTCTGAACTTCATTCAAGTCCCTGATTCCACAAACTTCCCTTGCAACATGTTCCAAGTAAAAGAATATAAAAAAGAGCTAAAAATATCAACATGTTTTTAACAAATTCCCATCTATCCAAAAATAAGTATTTAACATCAATAGTCCAAAAAAAAAAAAAAAAAAAAAATTTACATCTGACAGTATATCAACATGTTTTTAACAACTTCCCATCTATCCAAAAATAATACATCCATCCAACCAACTTCTCCAAGTACATTGACTTATAGCCACAGTTGTGTCCCAGACAAGCTATCCGGCTGAGTTCCATCTACCCCAAGTTGCATCTGTGAACATAATATAATAGTTAAAAACTCATCCACACGTGCTCTTTTCCTTTCACCATCTAGATAGTATTTACCAATATTTTACAACAATATGCAAGATGAAGTTGAGTGATGAATTCGGTTTATTTAACATTGCCATTGGATATACATTGGTATTTGTTGGCATAAATTGAGTTCTAAAAAGTCTGGAAGTGAAGATGAGGAACCAAATCCTCATCAGCTCCAAAATAGTAAACACCAAACCCCAACAACAAGTAACATATAATTTTCAATAAAGACCATTTCATAGCAACGAACACCACTGCATGCAGCACCCAAACATTGAGAACCCAGTTCCTCAACCACACCATTCATTAGAAATCCAAGCATCCCTTGCAAACAGTCAAATAATTTAGAAACTGATTTTAGAAACTAGACCATTGCCAGCCCAAGAGAAGTGAGAGGCTGATGACTACAAGTAATTTAATTCACACAAATTGGCATAAACTCATTCAAATTGGCAGATTTTACTAAAAACCTGAAAAATTTTCAAATCAACTATTGAAACTTAACTATCTTAAAAGCATAAACAAACAAAAAACTCCCAAATTTCACAATTCCCAACTATCATCAAACAGGCTGCCATCACTAAAACACAATCTGAGCTCTAGACAGGCTGCCATTACTAAAACACATATTGCCTCTAACACAAAGTCAGGGTGATTTTATTTTTTTATTTTACAAGAGCTACTCGAAATTTTCCCTTTGATTTTCCCTTTCTCTTTCACTACATTTGCCCTTTTCAGCACCCGAAAGATCATTCCTAAACAAAAAAGAAAGCCAACGAAAGGAACCCACTTTTAGCCTACCATCATATTTTAACAGAAAATGCAGTAAATGCGGGAGAAGAGTTTGAGTTCAGTGATTCTTTCAGGACATACAGTTTCCATTTCAGCATTCAACACAATATATTTCAACAGAATGCGAAGGGGGAGATTACTTTTACCTGACAAAGGAGATCTGATGGTTAAATGGAGGAGTTGGGCGTCTGCGAGCAGCTCTGGGTCTTGCCTTCCGTGTATGTCCTCGGATTCAACTGACTTTCCACTTGGGATTTTTTCTGCGAGCAGCTGTAGCCTCTGGGTCTTTCTTGCCGTGTATGTCTTTTTCTCTTCAGGTTTTGTGTCTTGTTTTCTTGGTTTTTTTTTTTAAATATAATAATAGCCACGTCAGCCATCGATACCCATTGGTACACAAACTGTACGTAGAAGAATTGTTTTAAAAAAGTGAATATATATGGAATTTATGTGAAAAATTAACTATTTAATTTTTTTAAAAGGATTGAGCGACATTTATGCACTCAATGACTTATCTAACTCAACTCTATTTCGCATCATTATTATCCCACAACACCAAAAAAACAAGAGACTGATTCAACTGGTTGGAGTTATTTGTTGATCTATAATTTTGTTTTCTTTGCTATGTAATTTATTGAAGATAAATGATATACGTATAATTTTTAATTTTTATACAATTATGCTTTAAATGAAGATATTTTTATAAAATAATATTATATTTATAAGTTGTTTAATAAAAAAAATTTGTATTTAAAATAAAATAGTATAAAAATAGTTGCGGGTGTCATTTTGCTTTCTTTATTCCTTTGTTGAATCGAGGACGACCCACCCTTCGAAGGGACCACTCATTCGAAGTTTGAAGGCTGAAGGTAGGTCAAGTTGTAAAAGTGCTTCGAATTTTCATCGGTGCAAGGCACAAGGCAGATGTATGCAATCCCGACCTTTGGCGTCTTCTACTCCATATTTTCGAGGCAAAAGGACCTCCATAGAAAGACAAACGCTTCCCACTCAAATCCATTTATTTCACTTGACACCTCGATGATCTATATCTTCCTATCATGATCCACTTCTGCAGTTCTGCATATCTCTACCACCACCCACTCTCTTGATCCCCAAATGAAACCCAAAAACCTCTTTCCCACCATTTTTCCTCTGTTGAATCTATATGCATATTCCTCATCCTCTCTTCTCCTCTACCATGAATTTCAAAATTCAAAGAGAAATTCTAGGAGAATCTTGATAGCAGTAATTTTAGCAACAAATGAAGTTTGAAGATGGAACGTAGACATTATTATTTCAAAAGGATGACCCATTTTGGGTCCCGATTTGGGTTTCGATTAGAATAATTCGTCTTATTTTTTTATGCATTTTTTCCCGCATTTTTTATTAGTCTTAAAATTTTTTAAAAAATATGACATAATTAAAATATATTTTCTTAATTATTAAATAAATAAAAAAATTATGTCGGGAGACTTTCTTGGAATGCTATTTCAAAAATGGAATATCAGCAATAGTGAAGATCAGACCAGTCACAAAAGGAAATAATATACTGGTAGAGCTCTAAATGTATTATTTTAATTTATGATGTCATGTTTGATATGAGGATATTTCATAATATATTCGGTCATGAATATAAGTTTCTTCGATAAATGAATGATAACAGTTTTCCTTTAAAAAAAAAAACATAATGCATAATTAATTAAAAGCGAGTGACTTTGGTTCCTAACAAAAGTCGTACTTTTGAAAAGAAGTAGATATAATAGTCAGAAAACTTTATTCGAATTTACAAAACATACTCGTTATGTAATTCTCTATTTCCAAAGAATTGCCTTAACAGCATAATATATTATTGTATACATATTGCCATATTTTAAGTTTACATAGAAGTAATTTTATCTTCATAAATATCCAAGGAGCAAGAAGTCAATATTCCACTTAATTCTTAATATAAAGTATATAACGTAGAGTTTTTCAAATCTTAATATTGTTTTCAAATTAAATATTATATCAAAGAAACATTTGCTAAATCTTAAAGAATACAGTAACAGTGTGATACACGCAAAGAAGATATATATATATATTTGCTCACGGGACCGTTACTTTTAAGGCTCCGTTTAAATAGTGAGATGAGATGAGATGAGATGATTTTAGATGAATGTTGAAAGTTAAATAAAATATTATTTTTTAATATTATTATTATTTTAAAATTTGAAAAAATTGAATTGTTTATAATATTTTGTATGAGAATTTAAAAAAATTATAATGATGATATAAAATGAAATGGGATGAAATAAAACTGTTTTTATATCCAAACGGCCTAACTCATTCAGATTATTATTTGGAGGATTTGCCCGTAAAAGTTGTTATACGAGATGGAACGTAGACATTATTATTTCAAGAACGCTTCTGCGCCCGCCGCTCCTAGCTCTCACCACACGTTTTCTTGATTCCCAAATCAAAATACCTCTTTCCAACCCTTTTGTTGTCGCCCATTTTTCCTCTGTTGAATTTATGCATATTCTTCATCCTCTCTTATCCTCTTAACATATTTTTTTTAATCACTAAATAAATAAAGGACAATTCTAGATCTCCCGTTGGGGCTCCGTTGGGAGCTCCTGCTGGGTCTAGTAAGGAGAGGTTTTGGAGTTGAGATGAGAATTTTGTGTTTTGTTTTAAAGTTTAAAATATTATTTTTTAGTTTTGAGATTTGAAAAAATTGAATTGAGATTTGAAAAAGTTGTATTGGGATTTGAAAAAATTGAATTATTTATTATATTTTATATGGGGATTTGAAAAAGGTGTAATGATTAGTTGAGATGAGATGAGAAATTTTGAGAATTCTTCAGTTCCAAACCCGCCCTAAGTGTATTTTAATGTGTTTTTTTAAGTTTTTTTTATATAAATTTTTTTAATAATTTTAAATATTTTAAAAAAATAAAAAATATTCATAATATTATTAAAGAATATTTTCTTAATCATGAAGTAAAATAAAAAATCATAAAAAATATTTTTTTATGATTTTAAATTATTTTACTTCGTGATTAAGGAAGTATTTTTTAATAATAATTTTTTTTTACTTTTTGATTAAGGAAGTATTTTTTAATGATGTTCTAAATTTATTTTATTGTTTTAAATTATTTAAAAATATTAAAAAATCTATATAAAAAATAACTTTAAAAAAAAGCACACGTAAAAACAATGTTACACCCAGCGGGAGCCCAGCGGGGGCTGTAGCATTGCCCATAAATAAAACAAATGTGTGGGAGACTTTCGCGGGACACAAAGCCTATGCCATTTCAAAAAGGGAAAACTAATGGAATAACTTTTCAACAGTCTAAGATATGGGGCAGATTTCGACAATTCCTGGCCTGTTATCAATCTATCTCGTCAGTTGCAAAAAAGGACTCCATTTTAGAAAGTCATATGCGTCCGCCCCTAACAATTGTCTTACCAATCAACTCCTTAAGGCCTCTTCCCTCTTCCCTCTTCCTCTCCAGATTAAATCTGGATCCATTTCTACATCTCTCTCTACAACTACACGTTTTCTTGATCCCCAAATGAAATCAAAAAACCTCTTTCCCACCCTTTTGTCACCCATTTATCCTCTGTTGAATCTATGCATATTCCTCATCCTCTCTTCTCCTCTACCAAGAAAATCCCAAGGTGTAGTCGACCCTTACTTCCAAGTCTGCAGTGCTGAACCTGAAACCTGTGGTGATGGGCAACCCATCAAGTATCCATTCCACATCCAAGGCAAGCAAAACAGGTCTTGTGGGTATAGGGGATTCGAGCTCTCTTGCAACAACGATGGCCAACCCACCATCAACATCGATAGTAACGACTATATCATCCACAACATTTCCTATGAAACCGAAATCCTTCGCGTCTCAAACTCTGACTTTTGGAATTCAACCACCGGCTGTATTCCTTTAACTCAAAACATATCCCTTTCTGGTACCCGGTTCGAGCCAGCACCGTTCCAAACCCTTCGTGTGAATCTGCTTTATGGTTGCAACACTTCGACACTTGAGAGTACGTCGTTAAGGTTTTCATATCCTGGTTGTGATCATGAGGAAAACAAAAACACTACGGTTCTGGTCCTGCCTGAAAACGACCCAAAGCTAAGGAACGTATCGAAGGCGTGCAAAACTCTGGTGGTAGCACGCGTTGAACCTTATGAGCTTGAGAATCGTGATGCAATTGAAAGGGCCCTGAGAAATGGATTTAGGGTGAAATGGAAGACCACCGAGTGCAGCATTTGCCTGGAAAGCGGAGGGCGGTGTGGATTCAATTACACCGATAGGCAGTTCAGGTGCTTCTGCCCTGATAGACCTTATACCTGGCAATGCGTTTCTGGTCAGTTTTCTCTCTACTTATTCTCTTCGACTGTTTAGAAAGCAAGTATTACTGAGCATTGACATTGGAATAGATTCCTTTTCATTTTCAAATTTATTAGCAAACCATATTAAATTAGCTAAATTGTTTTCATCTAAAATATAAGCTACAGTAAATTTATTCTTCTTTTCAATTATAAAAAGAACTATAATAAGTCTAAAAGTATTTTTTAAGATTATTATATTATATATATGAGATTTTTATTTATATATGAGATTTTACCATATATATATACATATGAGATTATTATAATATTATAGTTTGTTGGATTGTGAAAATAAAAATGAATATGATTGTTGGAGGTTATTGAAGATTATGAAAATAAAATAAACAAGTAATTAAAAAATAAAAATTAATTAAAAAAATATAAAAATAAAAAATAATAATAATTTTTTATTTTAGAGAGTGTGATGACTAATCCAATGTAGACTTCAAGTTTTGAATAAATAACTAAAAGTGAAAAGTTACATATTAGTCAAAATTTGAAAAATTTGCTTTCATTGATCTGACAATTGTATTAGTAATTATAAATTTTTTTTAATGTTTTTCAATATTTTACATTTTCTTTAAATGAAAACAACTTTTTATTGATATGAAGAAAAATAAAAAATAAATTTTTTTTTTATTAATGGTTGTCAAATATAATTTTCAACTAACAAAGTCTACCCTTATACATATTAACCAGACATAGAAAAAGATTTTATTCATAAATCTATCATGTATTGACATACAAAATACGCTGTTAACGTTAAATCATCACATCAATTAGCAATGTAAAAAATCATGTTTACAAGTCGGTGTCAAGAATATTATATTGACATCACCTGATCTAATTTATTTAATTTATAAGAATTTTGTGATTTTTTAAAACTAATTATCAGGATGAGTCCCTTGTTCCCACCACACACATAACTTGTAAAGATCAGAACCCAAGAAAAACTACAGTAACCTTTGAATTGAAAGATAAAAAGACGACAATGAATGATGTATAAGTTTCATGTGAATATTTGAATAGGAATCACAATCCCCTAATGGATGCGTGAAGGGTCCACGATAGACCTTAATTTAAAGCCAATTGCTGGATGCCAATACGTTACCTTCCATCATCAAATTCCAAAGAGTAATGCTGCTCATTATCCCAACTTCCATCATCCTTCCATCATCTTATGATGTGACATTAAGTGATTGGAGATTATTTATTATATTTTATTTGTGAACTTATCATCTAATGCCATATCATAAGATGATAGAAGGATGATGAAAGTTAGGATGATGAATAGATTTTTCCAATTCCAAAACCTCTTTCCCACCATTTTTCCTCTGTTGAATCTATGCATATTCCTCATCCCCTCTTCTCCTCTACCAAGAAAATCCCAAGGTGTAGTCGACCCTTACTTCCACGTCTGTAGTGCTGAACCTGAAACCTGTGGTGATGGGCAACCCATCAAGTATCCATTCCACATCCAAAGCAAGCAAAACAGGTCTTGTGGGTATGCGATTCGAGCTCTCTAGCTTGCAACAACAATGGCCAACCCACCGTCAACATCCAACGTAACGACTATATCATCCACAACATTTCCTACGAAACCCAAATCCTTCTAGTCTCAAACGCTGACTTTTGGATTTCAACCTCCGGTTGTATTCCTTCAACTCAACCCATATCCCTTTCTGGTGACCGGTTCGAGCTAGCACCATTCCAAACCCATGTGAATCTGCTTTATGGTCGCAAAACGCTTCGACACTTGAGAGTTCATTAAGGTTTTCATATCCTGGTTGTGATCATGGGGAAAACAAAAACAGTTCGGTTCTGGTCCTGCCTGAAAACGACCCAAAGCCAAGGAACGTATCGAAGGCGTGCACAACTCTGGTGGTAGCACCCGTTGAACCTTATGAGCGTGAGAATCGTGATGGAATTGAAAGGGCCCTGAGAAATGGATTTTGGGTGAAATGGAAGGCCAGCGAGTGCAGCATTTGCCAGGAAAGTGGAGGGCGGTGTGGATTCAATTACACGGATAGGCATTTCAGATGCTTCTGCCCTGATAGACCTCATGCTTGGCACTGCATTTCTGGTCAGTTTTCTCTCTGTAAATTCGACTCTTTAGAAAGTGAGTAATCCTACGTACAGTCGTAGAGTGAGTAAGTATCATGCAATCTTTTTGAAAAATAGTGAGGTTTTTTAATAAAAAATTAATTTGTAGATCTCATATTTTATTTATTTATTTTTAAATGATTGCATGATACTTATATACTTACGACTGTAACTATTACGTATAATTTCTTAAAGAGTATGTGTTACTTGCCAAGAGGTTAATGGCATGATAACGTATAGCCTGAACCTCGGTTCGAATCCACACTCCCTGTAAAAAAAAAAAAAAAAAAAAAAAAAAGAAAAAAAAAAAGAAAAAGGGAAGAAAGTATTACTTAGCATTCATTCAATCTTAAAAGTAATTATAATTTTTTTTTAATGTTTTTCAATGTTTTACATTTTCTTTAGATGAAAACAACTTTATCTTGATATGAAGAAAAATAAAAAATGCAAAAAATTTTGTTGATGGTTGTCAAATATAATTTTCAAATGGGATGCTAAATAAAAAATCCTATAACATTCTTTAGAAAAATAACTAACAAAGTCTACCCTTATACATATTAACCAGAGATAGAGAAAGATTTTATTCATAAATCTATCATGTATTAATGACATACTAAATACGCTGTAAATGTTAAATCATCACATCAATTAGCTAGTAACGTAAAAAATCATTATTTAATTAAGAATTTTGTGATTTTTTTAAAAATAATTATCAGGATGAGTACCTTGTTCCCACCACACACATGGACCAGAACCCATGCAAAACTACAGTAACCTTTGAATTGAAAGATAAAAAGACGACAATGAATGATGTATAAGTTTCATGAGAAGTCATTATTTCACGATTTAATAGGAATCACAATCCCCTAATGGATGCGTGAAGAGTAGACGATAGACATTAATTTAAAGCCAATTGCTGGATGCCAATACATTACCTTCCATCATCAAATTCCATTTACTCTGTTACTCTTTAATTAGTATACATTTCCCGGTCTTGAACTTTTTGCCAGTACAATACGTTCACCATGCATGTTTTAACTGGTCAATTGCTGGAATCTTTGGCTGTGGTGTTATATATGAATGGATTTTCCACTGCACAGACCATGTTTCACATACTTGGGTACCCATTCATCCTTGCTTTAAATCTCGGCCTGCTTTTATTAGTGTTCTTCTTCCATTTCCAATTTGAAGGTTAACCACCGTGTTAAACCAATTTTGGGATGGGTTCTGTCTCCAAGTCGTCTGTTTTCTTTCTCCTCTTGTACCTCGTGCTGTTTTGCTCGGCTAAAGATGACATTAATGAAGGATGTACAAAGGAGTTTGATTGTGGAAGGCTGGGCAAGCTACATTTCCCATTTTTCTCCAATACCCGAAACCCAGATTGCGGCTTATTCATTAAAGATTGCGACACAACTTCGAAGATCCAACTTGTAAGTTGTAGTTGGGGGCACTGAAAGATCATATGAATTGGTAAGCTTCTCTTCGCCAGACGTCATAGTTATCAAGAACCAACTGCTTCCCGGCAAATGCGAATCCCTAACCAATTTGAGTCTTCCTAGCTTTCCATCCTTCTATCTTGAAATCCTCACACCAAATCGGACCCTGTATATAAATGCAAACGCAACCGCAATGTCCATAATATTTCTCGCCTACCAGCAAGTTTTAAAAGTCTTGGCTGCAATAATAATGAGTATGAAATCTGGTATAGTCCTTCACAGGAGAGGCATCCGGATGCTTCTAAATGTTCAATTATTCAGCTCCCAATAGGCGATGATGACTGGTTAAAACCCTTTGAGTTCGTACTTCAAGTGCGTTGGTCTGAATATTGTTTGAAGTGCCATGGAGGAGGTGGTTATATATTGTCAGTGTTGCAATGGTAGTGATCAATGTGTCAAAGGTTAAAAAATAAAATAGTTTACGAGTGGAACCCACTTTTTTATAAAGAGCTTACATAGAACTTATCTATTTGGAGATTGTACCTAGCATTACTCTTGCAATAACTAGCTTCTTATAATTCTAGTACTTGCAACTTTTTTGCGAAGAAATTTAGATATTGGGTAGTTTCTTCATTGCTTTGTCACTAACCTTGTTAAAGAAAATTCCAAATTAAGCATGCCATTAATTTTGCCTCTTGTTTATCTTCATTTTGTAAAATTACACCACTTTGTTTTATCTTTTGTAGCTGGGGAAAACAAACGGATATGGCTGATACCATTAGGTAACATGCCTTCTAAATCACTTAATTTCGTTTTCATGCGGAAATCAAATTATGCATCGCAAGATAAGCTCGTGTTCTTTATTTTTTGAATGCAGCCATTTTATCTATTGGAATTGGGGTCCTGACCATGGTTATAATCTACGGTTTGAGGAGAAAGTTCCCTTATTTTTGGAAGGAAAGCGTGTCTCATCAAAATATTGAGGACTTGCTAAGGAGCTTTGGACCTCTTGCTATAAGAAGATATAGTTATTCAGATATCAAGAAAATGACCAACTTTTTCAAAGAAAAATTAGGCCAAGGAGGCTATGGTGGTGTCTACAAGGGTAAGCTACAAGATGGTTGTCTTGTGGCGGTGAAGGTTTTGAAAGAATCAAAAGAAAATGGAGAGGAATTCGTTAATGAGGTTGCAAGCATTAGTAGGACCTCCCATGTCAACATTGTCACTCTTATGGGCTTTTGTTTTGAAGGTTCCAAACGAGCACTCGTTTATGAGTTTATGCCTAATCGATCACTTGAAAAGTTTATATACAAAGAATATCCTTCAAAGGCTGATCATCAACTGGAGTGGAAAACATTATACAAGATTGCAATTGGGATAGCTCGAGGGCTAGAGTACTTGCATAAAGGTTGCAATGCACGAATCTTGCATTTTGATATAAAGCCTCACAACATTCTTTTAGACAAAAACTACCATCCAAAGATATCTGATTTTGGTCTTGCAAAGATATGTTCAAGAGATGAGAGTATTATATCAATGTTGGGCACCAGAGGGACTATAGGATATATAGCTCCAGAAGTATTTAGTAGAACTTTTGGGAGGATCTCTCATAAGTCTGATGTTTATAGTTATGGAATGATGGTTTTAGAAATGGTTGGGGGTAGAAAGAATATAGATATCGAGGGTGATCATACTAGTGAAATATACTTTCCTCATTGGGTTTACAAGCGTCTTGAACTAGATGAAGAACTAAGCCTGCAGGGCCTCGTGATGAATGAAGAGGATCGTGAAAGTGCAAAGAAGATGATAATTGTGGGTTTGTGGTGCATACAAACCGACCCTTCAAACCGGCCAGCAATGGGCAGAGTTGTGGATATGTTGGAAGGGAGTTCTGAGTACTTGGAAATCCCACCCAAGCCTTTCTTGTCCTCCCCATCAAGATCACCTCGGACAAATTTGTCATTTGATTCTTCCACGACAATGGAAGTCTTTCAAGTTGAATCTATAGGATGTTCCTAGAGAATGATATTTTCTTTGAAGCTGAAATCTCAATGTAGGGTAGTCATCCATTACATGATGAGATTTTGAATGTCTTGACTTACATGATCATAATCCTTGGATCCTTTTCACAGCTTAGAGTATTCACATTAGTTTATGCATCTCCATATGCAAAGTCATATTTGCATAATATGAACCTATATTCATCTACATTGGCTTATGCATCTCCAAATATTTAACTAGCTATGAATAGGATCTATGTAAATTTGGAGATCAACTATTCACTCCCCAAAACATATTTTATTCATTTTTTCTCTCTCCTCCCTTTCTTGAGAAATTTGTATTGTATTGTAATGATGTTGGAGAAATTTGTATTGTAATGAACTTGGAAAAATTTGTATTGTAATGAATTTGTATTGTAATGTATTTGTAATGTAATGAATTTGTATTGTATTTGTATTGTAATGAATTTGTATTGTATTTCCATGTTAATATGTGTTGTTTATGAGCACATGAGATTTATTTTTGGTGTATATGAATTTGATGTATTTTATTATATATGGAATTGCTAAATTTGGGATGCATGAAATTGTATTAATATATGTACTGCATGCTATGAAATTGTATTTAGGCAAAAAATTAATAATAATAAAATATTATTATTATTATTTTGTCTCAAATATGCATAAGCCAATATGGGAGTTTTGCTTAAATGACAAAGTGGATATGCAAAAAAGGTGATTTTACATTTGCATATGCATAGACCAATGCTAATACTCTTATAGCATGATGTGTTGGTAGTTTACAGATACAAAACTAGCAATTAATATATCATTTCTTTTTTTATTTCTTTTTTTGCTGTCTTTGGTGAATTGAGAATTTTGGGATGGCTTCTGTCTCCCTGTCTCTTCTCTTTCTTCTCTCATACCTCATGCTGATTTACTCAACTATAGAAGAAAGTAAATGATGTCCGAAGAAGATGTTTTATTGTGGCAAACAGGACCCGTTTGGCTTTCCAGTTTTCTCCAGTAGCCCAAACCCACAATTTGTGGGCAGTGAAAGATCATATGAAGATGTAAACATCTCTGTGGTTCGTGATATCATACGTATAAACTGGTTCCGAACAAATGCGAATCCTTAACCAATATGAGTATTCCCAGCTATCCATTCATCTTTCTTGAAATCCTCACGCCCAATTGGAATCGGACACTGCTTAAATGCAACCGAACTCTCCATATTTCTCTCCCAAAAAGGTTTTAAAAATCTTTGATGCAATAATGAGTATGAAAATTACGATGGTCCTCCACACTACAGGATTTTAAAAAAAAGTTGTGTGAAAATGGGCTTTGAGACCAACATCGAGGAGAGTAGCCTCTAAAGCCCAAAAAGCCCCTCTTTCCTCTCCTTATTCAATTTTCCTCATGTTGCCTTGTCGTTTAACTTGACAGTCGGATGTCTTTCAAGTTGATACTAACGATCACATTTCTCACAAAAGGAAAGAAAATAACATCAAACAAAAGCATTGATACATGAGAGGGACTTCTTCGACTTCCTTCTTCCATTATTTTCCTTCAAATCCTGCCAATGTAATAATCAGTGCATAAACACATAAATCCATGTATTGTTTACTATTTTTAGCACGTATTATTTACTTACTTTTAATGTCTTACATTTTAGTCATCATCAACTAACTACTCAGTATAATACACTGGCTTATTCGATCACCATCTTCAACTATAATCGAGAACTGCTATCCTAAATGACATGGCCAACAGATAAATCAACAGGTCGGAAAAATGCCCTGAGATGGACTCTATTCCTAATAAAAATGTGAGCATATGATTAAGGGTGATTGGTGTTTTAGATGAAGGGATTTATTATGCGTCAGCTACTATTTACTCTCACACCACACATCTATAGCTTTTTCACAAAGTGTGAAGATATTTTTTATAGGGTATGAGAGTGTTTTTCATAAAGTGCGAGATGTGAAATGATAAATAATGAAAGATGATAATTTATTTATTTTTGAATGAAAGCCAATAATTCCAACGCCAAAGTAGGACGAAAATATATGACCCCTACTCTCCAAAAATGTACATCACCAAAATAAAGCTGAAGAAGCAAAAGCTATAACTAATTTGGAACCTCGAGAAATGAACACAAAAAGATGCACTTTATTCCTGCACCTTCACCATCACACTCCTTTTGCACCTTCTCATCTCTTAAGCTTTAAGAATAATTTTCTTACTTCTTACATATATATAAAAAAAAAAAGCATTTTTCTTACGTCTAAGATCGATGCCTTTCACTACAACAAATAGTGGTTTTTGGGATAGAATTTTTCCCTGCGACTTTTATTTTGTAGCAAATGGTGACCTTTGCTACAAATTATTTGCAGCGAAAGAAATTTTGTCACAAAAGGCCAATTTTTATGATTCATTTCTGACTAACAAGAAAGTGCCGCTAATTCTTACTTTTTACGGTGAAAATGATGGCGTCACAAATAGTTTCGCCAATAATAATAATATTTGGGACATAATTTTTTCCAACCAATTTTATTTGGTGGCAAATAAGTACTTTTTGTTACCAAATTCACATTAAGTTGGCCTGAAATAATCATTTACGGTGACAATATTGTGCCGCTTATAGAAATTATCATTTGCGGCGATAAAAGTCTCCGCAAAAACAAAAGTTATCGCCGCAAAATGTAAAAATTTAAAACTCCCCCCCTTCGATTTCTTTTCCTTCCCTCCCTTTCTCCCGCGCCAGATACCATCTCTCATCTCTGCCCATTTTTTCTCTCAGTTTCTGCCCATTCTCTCTCCTTCCCACCTCGTTTGCAAAAACACTCACCATTGCCGAACCGCTGCAACCCATGGCATTCCACCACCTCCTGATCTGCCTGGTCCCGATTTCCGTAAGCTCTCATCCTCTCTCTCTGGCTATCGATTTGGAGGTATTGTCTCTCATCCTCTCTTTCTCCACTTGCGACCTAGGCCCCGATCTATGATTTGGAAGATGATTTTTGTTCTTTGTTATTCTGACGGTGCATTTCTTAGTTTTCTCTTAATATTTTTTCGTTACTTCTTTGCTATTTTTAATTTGTTAAAGTTGTGTTTTTGTTGCTATTCGAGAGCATGTCTTGATTATTGTTTGCAGGGGATTTCTTATATGAGGGTTTTGGGATTTCTGGGTTTGTGTGGGCATTATGAAGATGAATTTCTCGAGGATACTGCTATAAGATTGGAAGATGAATTTGCAGGGGAATTTCTCGATTATACAGTTTGGAAAATGAATTTCTGGGTTTGTGTCTTCTATCTTTTGTTAGTGTTGCTGCTGTTAGGAAGAAGAAATACGTTGCTGAAGCCGTAGAGGCCAATAACAAATTCCTCTATTGTTATTTTCCAGAACTTGTATTTCGTTGTGCTGTACTCTGCTGTTGAGTGGTACCCGTGGTACCCTTGTGTTGTAATTCATGATGGCTCTGTAATTGTCCTCCACTGCTTGCTGTAGTGTCCTGCCGAGTGCCTTCATTTTGTTTGTGAAAAGGTGGCATAGAGTCATTTATTTCAATAGCTGCTATAGCATGATTCTGGGCTGAAATTTGTATAAGAGAAGTTGACACAAATTTAGACAACTCATGAAGCTGCCATTTAGCCGAGAATCATGGAAATCAATTCTGTAATTGGAGCTTGCCGAGAATCATTCTTTATGTCATTAGTGCCGAGTATCATGGAATTTATTTTGTGTAGTTGCTGCTATAACCTTTGCATATTTCCTAGAATAGAATTGGAGTCTTGTATATATAACTGTCCTGCAGAATCAATGAAAGTGAGTTGAATATTTTCCATTCAAAAACTCCCTGCATATATATAACTGTCCTGCAGATCTATAATTAGTTCGTCTTTTGTTCATATTTTCTTTTCATGTATACTTTGTTAAATGCTACATAAATGTATTGGATTTCTTTTGTTCATCTTTGAATTTCTTTTATTTTGCTAGTATTTTTTTTTTATTTCGTAAAAGACTATTTCCCGCCAAATGTTTAGCAAGAAATATTTTTCCTGTGAAATGTACACTTTATCTGAGGATTTGGTAATGCCAGAAAAGGTATTTTTTTGGACAGCAATTGAGATCGCAAGATCTAATAGTATGTTGGGCCAGTTATTTCTGACGATATTGCCACGACTACAAAATGCCAGAAAAACACATTTGTGGCATTAAATGTGGGTAATATGGACAAACATAATCGCAGGAAAAACTACTTTCTGTTGTAGTGTTTGGTGAATCGCATTTCAATGCTGATGAGAAAGAGTGAAGCTGGATGATCATTGTTTTCTTCTGATATTCAGATCTTTGATGGGCACAACGCAAATGCTGCTGCCATCTTTGCAAGGGAACATCTATTGAATCATGTGTTGGGTGCTATGCCCCTGGGACTTGGTCAGGAGGAGTGGCTCCAAGCTTTACCTCTTGCATTGGTTGCTGGCTTTGTGAAGACTGACAAGGAATTCCAGAGCAGAGGCATGGAAACTGGCCTCTTTACTTTCTTTTGTTTTTCTTTTTACTCGCAGTCCGAGTGTATTTGTTATGCATGATGATCAACTAATTTTTTCTTATCCCCATCCGATTATCTCCAGGAGAAACATCTGGAACCACGGCTACATTTGTAATAGTTGATGGATGGACTGTGACGGTTGCATCTGTTGGAGACTCACGTTGTATTTTAGATACTCAGGGTGGCACTATTGCTACCTTAACTGTGGATCATAAACTTGAGGAGAATGTAGAAGAGTGGGTATCTATTTGAAAGCCCTTAATTATCATGTTTTCCTGGATACACTTTGTAATTTGTTCTTCATAGTTGCAGGAGGGGACGCGTTAGGGCGAGTGGAGGTGAAGTGGGGAGGCTTAGTATTGTGGTGCTGAGGTAAGAGGTGTGTATGTATATATCTCTTATATATTATGAGTGCCAATAAGCAAGGAGCTCTTGGTTTATCTTTTTTTTCATTTTTGCCCCAGCTTTTATATTTGTTTTCCCTCTACGTTTTTGTTAGTGTCCAACTCCTGTGTTTTCATCTTTTTTTATTTTTTATTTTTATTTTATAGATTGTGTTTTCATCTTACAAAATTCTGAATTCTCTTTTTTTTCCGCTTTCTACCGCTTCCATTTTTGTCCTTCCTTGTGTATTCATTTTGCTGCTCTGTCCTTCTTCTCCTACGTTCTGCCAATTTTTTTCCCATATATATTTCTTATCACTGACTGCACCGACTGGTTTTAAGTCTAAAATTATGCTGTAGAATAAAATCTTTTTTTATTCTAGATTACATTTTCCACCGTTTGCCGCTTCGTTGTCTAACAATTTGTTTTATATTCGTTTCCCCGTGCAATCCTTGCCTTCTCGTATGTTCTGGTTTTTTCGTTGGCTGAGCCAAATGTTTTTCCCACTTGTTTTTTGCCTCACCGCTTGCACCGACTGGTTTGAACTCTAAATATAAGTTCTCCGGGATGGCAATGTCCCTAAGATTTTACGTGTTTATTCTAGATTACATTTCCACCGCTTACCGCCGAGTGTAAGAGTCTTCACCTTATTCGTTTTATACTGTCTCTTAGAATTTCCAGTTACTTCATCTCCTCAAAATCTGCTTCTTTGCTCCTCACTTCGGAATTATCCTCTTTGCTGTTCAGTTCTTTATCTCTTACGGTATGTTTTCTTATTTTTATTGTTGTAAATTAAATATTTCTGATAATTTCTTTTGTTATATATTTACATGGAGTAGTAAAATCTAAAAGGTAAATAAAAAAACTCTAACTATAAAATAATTTTGGAGGCAAGGAGAAAACAAAAAATAGAAAAAACATTTCTGCTTCTGCTGCTGTTGCTGACTCTTTGATTCTGGATTTTGAACTTCCGATGGCACATATAGACTGTTTTGAGCTATGTTTAGATCTGGAACAGAAAACAAATAATGTTAATTATTTCAATATTTATTCAAAAAAAAAAAAGATTCAACTCTAAACAAAGAAAGCATGCCCCAAACTGAATAAGAAAATCAGGCCATGCAAAAAAAAAAAAAAACAGGTGTTATTAAAATCTCAGATAATAACATCTCAGCTATCTTCAAACCTGGAATAGAAAACAAATAATGTTATTTATTTAAATATTTACCCAAAAAAGATTGAAATGTAAACAATGAAAGTATACCCCAAATTGAATAAGATAATCAGGCTAAATAACAAAAAAAAAGAAGAGATATGTTATTAAAATTTTAGATAATTACATCTCAGATTTTAGATTTTAGATGACAAAAAAGAAGAAATAAATCTCAACATCTGACAAACAAATAACGTAAGATATAAAATGAAAAAAAGAACTAACATTTTCAGATGTGAGAAATAATATATGACATATGTGTTACTTCTGAAAACAAAACTATAATACATAAAGAACAGATCCAGAAATCTACAAAACAAAAAAAAAAAATTCAAAGCTTTTATTTATGTCATGTTGAGATCTATAGAGAAAAAATTAAAAACAAAAAAGGAACAACATCCATTCATTTATTTACAGATTCACAATAGAAAAAAAAAAACAATGAAAAAAAGAAGTAGGATTTTCAGAAGTGAGAAATAATATTTGACATCTGTCTTACTTCCGACGACAAATATCTAACAAATAAAGAACATAACCAAAGATCTACAAAACAAAACAAAATTTTTTTTATAAACTCAATGGTTCTACAAAATTTTAGATCACAGCCAAACAAAAATAATGATAACAAAATAACATAGATATATGCACACGATCTCTTCAAATTTGTGAAGATATGTTGAGATCTATAGAGGAAAAAAAAAACAGAAACAAACAACATACATTGATTTATCTGCAGATTCACGATAGAAGAAAAAATAAGAGAAAAAAAAAGAAAACAAACAAAAGAGAAAACAGAAGACCAGAGTGGAACAAAAAAAAAAATCGGCACCCTAAATTTCTACATCAACTCAGATCTGAACACACTCTAAGATTTGAGATCAACGAAAAAAAAAAACAAAAAAATTTGAGACTACTCAAATCTAAACATTATCTTGTTAAATATATAAGACCCGTTCAGATCTATACAGGAAAACAATCACAACTAAACCGACTTCAACAAAAATATACATCGACTCTGATCTGTAGCAAGAAAAATAAATAAATAGAGAAAAAAAACTTAATCTCTTTGCTCTACACATAGGAACGATACACTTTCCCTAAATTTCTACATAAACTGATATCTGTTGGAAATAATGTTTATTTCCCTACCGATGCACGATGGAAGATAATATATATATATATTTATATATTTATATATATATATATAAGCAAACCATTTCCCTAAATTTCTACATCAACTCACAACTCATATCTGTAATAAATGAACGAAGTTTGTTCATTTACATACAGATGCATGGTGGAATGAACAAAAAATGAGTAAAAGAACAGAAAAAACCAAATTGAAAAAAAAAATACAAGGAAAAAAAACAATATACATAAAGAAAAAAAATTACAACTTTTTCAAATCTGAATAATAAACCTTCGGATCTATAAGGACTCGGAAAAAAAAGAATTTATCGAAAAGAAGAACAAAATCTTAATATACAGAAAGAAGAACAAGAAAAAAAAACCTCCAGTTCGGATAAATAAATCTTCAAATTTGTAAAGATTCGAAAAAAGAAATCAAATAAATTAAGAAACACAAAAAAAAACATAGATTAAAGAGATAGAGAAGCAGAGAAAAAGAGAGGAGGTGATGAAGAGTCTGTAAATCTGTAAGGAAATAAAAAAAATGCCACCACACAGAGTTGAACACAAGCTCTTCAAATATATGAAGATTTGTTAAGATCTATACAGAAAAAGAGATTAGAACTACACGAAATTAAAAAAAAAAATAATAATAATCTACTCCGGCCGATCTGTATGTAGAAAACACAAGCAAAATAGAAATCACAGAAATAAAACCACTTACAAAAAAAAAAAAAACTACTTTTACAGAAAAACATACAACAAACAAAAGAAAGAAATACAAAAAAAAAAGCTCAGAGTTAAACTTAAAGATAAAAACTTAGACAATCAGAGGAAAAAAAAAATTCACTTTCACGTTCATTTACCTACAAATACACGATGGAAGAAAAAAATTTCGAGATGAACAAATAAATGAAAAAAAAAATGACATCACTCATATGTGAACACGATGACTTCAAGTATATGAAGACTTGTTCAGATCTATAAAAGAAAAAAAAAAACAGAAATAAATTGGCTTAAATAAAAATATACACCAACTCGGATTTGTATGAAGAAAACAATTTAAAAGGAAAAAAAACACCACTCAGATCTGAACACCAGCTCTTCAAATATATGAAGACCTGTTCATATCTATAGAAAAAAAGAAATTAGAGATAGACCAACGCCAAAAAAAATTTACATCGATTCCTATCTGTAAAGCACCAACAACACAGAAAAAACAGAAAAATAAAATCATTTCCAAAAAAAAGCCCCACAGACTAACGAAAAAGTAAAGATAAAAACATGAAGACGAAATAAAGATCTTCAAAAGTTTATGTCAAAATACCGGAGGTGGAAGGAGTTCTGACTTCTCCCTTATACCCCCAGCCAACATCTGCTTTTGTTCATTTTCAAAATGTTACTTCATTTTTATTTCTTTTTATGTGGAGGAAGAAATCGTAGTTTGAATCCACCATAAGCATAAAGGACTCGCCATGCCGAAGAGTTTTTAGAGTTCAGATATTCATTCGTCTCTGACTAACCTCTCATCGTCTCTCATAAGCATGTAGGCAACGAGTTGCTACTTCAGTCATAGAGTGTGCAACAATCGCGTTATCTTTTTGGAAAAAAATGAGTACATATGACATCTGTATGAAAAAATAATTTTTTAATGGTAGATTTTGCTTTTTTTAAAAATGATTGCGCAGCACTTGTTCACTTAACGGCTTATCTAGCATTACTCTATTTTGAGTCACTACGGTCATTATTATCCCACAACACCAAAAAAAACAAAAAAGAAGAGACTGATTCTACTGATTGGAGTCATTTCTTGATCTATAATTTTGTTTTCTTTGCTATTTAATTTATTGAAAATAAATGATATACGTATAATTTTTAATTTTTATACAATTATGCTTTAAATTTAGGATATTTTTATAAAATAATATTATATTTATAAGTTGTTTTATAAAAATAATTTGTATTTACAAATAAAAATGTATAAAAATTATAAAAAAATAGTTGCGGGTATCATTTTTCTTTCTTTATTTCTTTGTTGAATCGAGGACGACAACCACCAACACTTAGAAGGGACCACTCATTCGAAGTTTGAAGGCTGAAGGTAAGTCAATTTCAGAAAACCTAGAAGCCGGTCCAGCTGAGCTTACTCAATAAACAACCCTCCAATAGCATTATTCCACGTTAGCCTTCTATTTTACATCTTGTAGAGATGCCTACACCTGATAAACTCATCACAACCCAACCCTCCTGTGCCTCCATCATATTCGTCTTCCACTCCATCCCAACCCGTAACCGAGATCTTAACTCCACACTCATCCTCAACGGCAACTCGAGCCCCCAAGCTAGGTGTATGATGGAGCTCGACCCTCATATCCGCCACGGATGGAGCTTGACCCCTAGAGAAAAACTCACAGCCCTCCTGTGCCATCTTCCTCTTCCAAACTCACAGTCGTCACAGGTATCATTCACCATGGAACAATATAAAAAAACGACACCACCGTAAAAAAGGCAATAGAAAAAGGAAAATAAAGGGCGGGGCATGCATAAGATCCACTTTTTTTTTTCCGTACCTCTTTTCTCTAAATATTAAGCAGGGTGAAGGATAAGCAGTTGTACCGTGCTTATTTCTCATCGGAGTCAAGGTTCGATGGGAGCGAAACCAATTGCAGTTGAATTTACAAATAGGCTTGGAGCCTCTTTCCTTTTTCTTTTTTACTTTTACCCTGAGATTGTTTTGGGTTCATTTATAATTGTTGTGGGTTCATTTATAATGTAATTAACAATTATTCTCAAGGGTGGTGGGTTTGTGTAAGCTTAAGACTCTTGTTTTTAGATGGTACTATTCTACCTTTCATATTTTGTTATAGCAGTACTGTTTCCTTTCGTATTTGAAGTTCTTGTTCTCTTCTGATTTAAACTGGTGTGTACTTGCTCTTTGATTAAGTTGAATGCATTTATCTCCTTCAACCTTTGGCCTTTCTTGCCTGCCTTTCATGGTTGCAATGTGTGACAAAAAAAGATCATGCTTGTTTGCCTCTCTCTCTCTCTCTCTCTCTCTCTCTCTCTCTCTCTCTCTCTCTCTCTCATTCTCTCTCTCTCTCTCATATTTGTGTTCTGCAAAAATTTCTCTGCAAGTTTGGAAACGATGCTACAATATTCACTCTATACGACTTTGCGGAAATTTCTCTGCAAGTTCAATATTTCAGCCTCATTATTTAGCTATTTCTTCCTAGTAATTTTGCAACTAGATGTTTGTCAAAAGCATTTTTATTATTGTTTGTCAATGGGGTCTCCGTTTGGTGGCGGGAGCTTGGTGGCGGCGACGACCGAACGTTTCTATGCCATTGTTCACGGAGCTGTGAAGTGGGGAAGGAGTTTTTGTGGGAAAGGCCCGAATGGGTACGGGTTCGAGGGTCGATCGTGGGAGTCTTTTTCTCTTTTCAGTTTTAATCAAGTGTGTGTTTGTATATCATGCAATTTCATCACTTTCTTACGTATATTATGGTTATGAGTGATGCTACATCCCCCGCTGGGGCTCCCGCTGGGAGTCCCGCTGGGGTGATGTAGCACATAGTGTGTTTTTAAATTTTTTTTTAATAATTTTAAATGTTTTTAAAAAATAATAATAAATTTATAATATTATTAAAAAACACTTTCTTAATTAGAAAGTAAAAAGAAATCATTAAAAAATAATTTCTTAATCACTAAGTAAAATAAAAAATATTTTTTTACAATTTTTTATTTTACTTCATGATTAAGAAAGTATTTTTTAATAATATTATAATTTTTTTATTTTTTAAAAAATATTAAAAAAATTATATAAAAAAAAACTTAAAAAAATACATATAAAATTTACTACAATACCCCTAGCGGGACTCCCAGCGGGAGCCCCAGCGGGGGAAGTAGCATTTTCCTATGGTTATTGGAGGGCTGTTTTTCTCCTATAAACAGTTTGGCTGTTCCGGAGCGCTTCTCTTTATAAAATGAATAATGCTGTATCCCCCGCTCCCAGTCCCGCTCCCAGTCCCGCTGGGATTTTTTTTTTTTGTTTTTTATTTTTTATTTCTTGATTAAGAAAATAATTTTTAATAAAAATGTGATTTTTTTTTATTTTTTAAAAATATTAAAAAAATATATGTTGAAAATGAAAAAAAAAAAAAAAACACATAGCGGGACTGGGAGCGGTGTCCCTAGCACTGCTCTTATAAAATTGCTTCGAATTTTCATCCGTGCGAGGCACAAGACAGATGTCGGCAATCCCGACCTTGGCGTCTTCTACTACATATTTTCGAGGCAAAAGGACCTCCATACAAAGGCAAACGCTTCCCACTCAAATCCATTTATTTCACTTGACACCTCGATGATCTATATCTTCCTATCATGATCCACTTATGCAGTTCTGCATATCTCTACCACCACTCACTTTCTTGATCCCCAAATGAAACCCAAAAACCTCTTTCCCACCATTTTTCCTCTGTTGAATCTATGCATATTCCTCATCCTCTCTTATCCTCTACCAAGAAAATCGCAAGGTGTAGTCGATCCTTACTTCCAAGTCTGCAGTGCTGAACCTAAAACCTGTGGTGATGGGCAACCCATCAAGTATCCATTCCACATCCAAAGCAAGCAAAACAGGTCTTGTGGGTATGCGGGATTCGAGCTCTCCCGTAACAACAATGGCCAACCCACCATCAACATCCAACGAAACGACTATATCATCCACAACATTTCCTACGAAACCAAAATCGTTCGCGTCTCAAACGCTGACTTTTGGAATTCAACCACCGGTTGTATTCCTTTAACTCAACCCATATCCCTTCCTGGTGCCCGGTTCGAGCTAGCACCGTTCCAAACCCATGTGAATCTGCTTTATGGTTGCGACGCTTCGACACTTGAGAGTGCGTTAAGGTTTTCATATCCTGGTTGTGATCATGGGGAAAACAAAAACAGTTCGGCGATCTGGTCCTGCCTGAAAACGACCCAAAGCTAGGGAACGTATCGGAGGCGTGCACAACTCTGGTGGTAGCACCCGTTGAACCTTATGAGCTTGAGAATGGTGATGGAATTGAAGGGGTCCTGAGAAATGGATTTTGGGTGAAATGGAAGGCCAGCGAGTGCAGCATTTGCCAGGAAAGTGGAGGCCGGTGTGGATTCAATTACACCAATAGGCATTTCAGGTGCTTCTGCCCTGATAGACCTCATGCTTGGCACTGCGTTTCTGGTCAGTTTTCTCTCTCTGAAAGACTTCTTCTCTTCGACTGTTTAGAAAGTAAGCATTACTTAGCATTCATTCGTCTGACAATCGTATAAGTAATTATAAATTTTTTTTAATGTTTTTCAATATTTTACATTTTCTTTAAATGAAAATAACTTTTTATTGATATGAAGAAAATTAAAAAAATAAAAAATAAAATTTTTTTTGTTGATGGTTGTCAAATATAATTTTCAAATGGGATGTTAAATAAAAAATCCGGTCTTAACATTCTTTAGAAAAACAACCAACAAAGCCTACCGTTATACATATTAACCAGAGATAGAGAAAGATTTTATTCATAAATCTATCATGAATTGACATACAAAATAAGCTGTTAATGTTAAATTATCACATCAATAAGTAATGTAAAAAATCATGTTTACAAGTCGGTGTCAAAGAATATTATATTGACATCACCTGATCTTATTATTTAATTAAGAATTTTGTATTTTTTTAAAAATAATTATCAGGATGAGTCCCTTATTCCCACCACACACAACATGTAAAGACCAGGACCCAAGGAAACTACAGTAACCTTTGAATTGAAAGATAAAAAGACCAATGAATGATGAATAAGTTTCATGAAAAGTTATTATTTCCCTCAGTGTGACAGTGTAACTATAGACTTATGACTTTTTACCACCATTTTATTATTCTTGACATATTTATTTATTTATTTATTTTTGAAGTATTTTTTAAATATCTTTAATTATTAAAAAAATAAAAATATATATAATTTCATTAATAATCACTTTATTAAAAATTAAGTAAAATTAAAATTAAAAAAAAAAAAAGAGTGGTAAGGCTATCAAATATTTGAATAGGAATCACAATTCCCTAATGCACACGCCAAATCATCGAGTGGAAATGACTTCACCGATGAATTTTTTGCCTGGATACACGCGTCCTCCATGTTTCTGCTGGTCAATAAGCTTTTGTATCCCACTTTCCATTTGCGTGTGGTCCACATGATAGATAAAAAAGTTGGTTAATGAGAATTTAGCAATCAAACAAAGAAATCAATATACAGCAGAACACTTTCTAAACTATTGTCTCCATTGCAATTTTCCCTTTCCGTAAACATACCAAACCGACACTTTACGCAACAATCAGTTGATTCGCAAGGAAATGAAAAACAATATGAAAGGGGGGTTTTTCTTACGAAAAAATCTACGACCTCCTACTATTCACACAATTTTTATACACCATATTTTTTTAATTTTTATTATTTTTTTCTTTTATCAAATATTTATTCTATGAATAATGAATAGAAAATTTAAAATAGTTTAAAAAGAATAAATTCAAAATTTTTTTTTTTAAAAAAATATTAAAAAATTTAAAAATTTAAAAGAATGTGAAGTGTGGAGTGTGGAGAAGGTTGTGTAGTAAAACTCTTTTTTTACATGCAATAAGCAGTATTGATAGGCTTGGAGAGCTCAGAGACCACAACAATATTTACCACTTTTTCTTCGTCCTTTCTAATTATCTCCATGTTAACATCCTGAGCCTCCGCTCTTATCCAATGTTTTGAATTTCGTATCGTACCAGTTGGTATGGTTGAAATATTTCATTTTCATGGTGTAGCCGGTATAGAGAAGGGTATAGTTTTGTACCGATCAGAATTTTAGCCGTTTCGGCTCGTACCGGCCGATATTTTGACATGTACAGGCCTATATTTCGGCCTTTATTTTTTTTTTTTTTTTTTTTTTCAAACTGTAAGTTTATTTTTTAACCCCCCAATTCATATCAGACTATTTATAATTTATACATATATTTATATATAACTTATTCATATATAGATTATTCCAAAATGATACCAATATCGTAATATATCATTACAATATCGTTATAATACCGGATCGGTTCATATATATATTATAACTTTTTATATTGTATATAATTTTTATATATAAATATATAATTATATATAAAATAGTTTTGTATTATATGATAAATTACTAATTAATATAATATTAAATTTAAAAATCTTATATTACTAAAGTCTATTGTATTAATAGTTATACTAATACTATATCACAATATATTATAATATATTATTATATATATTATAAAAGCAGATAACAACAAGAAAATAAAGGAAGAGAGATAGAGAATGAAGAAGATGAAAAGTTGAAAAGAGAAGGAAGAAGATTTGTGAAGAAGAAGAGAAGGAAGGAGACAGCAGAGAGAAATAATATAAAGAAGCAATTAAGATAGATGCACAGTTAATAAACTCCTGCGGCAGAGCCGACCTGGAGTATGCAGATGCATGAACAAATATGAGGCGGCATGGCCGACCGATGCATGATATGTTTATGCAGAAATAAGATAATAATGAATATAAACAAACTTGTATTGAAAATAGAATATAAACAAATACAAGTTACAAGATTGGGAAATAGTCACAAGGTTTAGGGCTTGTGGATCACAAGGTTAGAGAAGGGAGGGGGTAAGTACCTCGAGAGGGAGAGAGAGAGAGAAGTAGAGAGTGATTAGTACTAGTGATGCCTCAGATTGAGACCAGGCTTCTCTTTTATAAGCGAAGAGAGCACTGTTACAAGTCACTGTTTGAAATAGTTAAATGAAACAGTAAAGTAATAAAGCCGGTCAATGAACAGTAAAAGTGAACAATACTTTTCACTATTCATTACAGGTGTCAAAACGATGTCGAATCCGGGTAGAGGGGTCCGTCATCTTTTGTGCTGATCCATGGCTCGGGTAGTGGAGTCTTGACTCAGCAAAGTAGTATTCTTGTCTTCTTCCGGGTAGAAGGAAGTTTGGACAAGTCTTCATTCGTCGTCGGACAGTTTTGGAGTATCATACTCTTTGTCATGTCTGAAGCAATCGTATGGGTAATTGTCAACAGAGGCTTCTGAGGATGCTTCTGTTTTTTCTTCATCTGAAGCTGTTTGAGCTTGTGACTCTTTAACCTTCTGTAATAATTGAATTAAATCCTTGTTATTAAATCCAGGAATTATATTCTTTTTCTTGGATTTGGAGGATTTGTCTGATTTGGTTGAAGTAGTGGCCTTCTCTTTTCCTTTGGAGGAGGAGGAGGCTGTAGTCTTGCTTTTGGCTGGTTTATCCGCAGCCTTTGAAGTAATAGGGAGTTTTTCTGGAAACTCAATCCTGTTGGTAAGGTCAGGAGGGAGTTGAGGAAAATCCCTTGCAACATTTTTTACAATTTCAGGGGATTGGCTAAACTTATCCCACCATTTTGTGAAGCAGTGGTGAGTCATGATATCACTGTTTTTTTAATAGGTCCATTTTAATATCCAGGGTAGTTTGTATTTCTGGCAGAAATGGAGTTCATAAGGAAATTTTTGCTGGTGTTGACTCATTTTGGAACCGGTAGGAGTTCGTAGAGGGTGTTGAGGCAATGGCTTTGGCATATGGATCATGATCCGTAGCCAAGGTCAGGGCATAGGAAGTATTTTTGCCTAAGGTGGTAAACCTATTGGCAATTTCAAGGGAAGTAATTGGCTCTTTCTGGGTGAGCTGTGAGGTAGGCAATGGGGGAGGTAGTGCAGGCAGAGATGAAGAAGCAATGATAGAGTGTTTAGGTCTTCCTTTTTTCTTTTCCATGGTTGGGTGTCTGCAAAAATTCACAGGTAAGAAAATCAGGTATGGAATTTTCAGAACCCGAAATATATTGTATATCAAAATCGAAAACACTTAAAATAGCTTGCCATCGTGCAAAAATTTGTTTTGATGCAATGGTTTGAACATCATTTTCTAAAACAAATTTAGCTGACTGACAGTCAATCCTTAATAGGAATTTTTTATTAAGTAAATCAGATTGAAATTTTGATATGCATAGTACTATAGAAAGAATTTCTTTTTTAATAGTACTATAATTATATTGTGCAGGTGTCCAGGTTCCGGAATGGAAGCGAACGATTTGTTCAGATGAACCTGGTGAAACACATTATTTCAGAATGCCACCATAACCAATGTCAGAGGCATCAGTTTCAACGATTTTAAAGAGATTAGAATCAGAAATACCAAGACATGGAAGAGTTCTGACATGTGTCTTGATTTTCTGTATTAAAGCAGTATGTTTATTCGACCAAGGTGGAGGATTTTGTTGTAACCGTTTATATAAAGGACGGCACTGTTTCCTCAGATTTTGGTAGAATTCAGCAACATAGTTAAGAGATCCTAAGAATCTCTGTAACTGTTTTTTATCTGGAAAATTTTCAGCAAAATCAATGGCCCGGTTGATGGGTCTGATTTTACCTTCGGAAATATCGTAACCAAGGAAACGAATCTTGGTTTGAAATAATTTGATCTTGGGGGCAGAAACAATAAGACCATTATATTTGATGATATTTAGAAACGTTTCAAGGTGTTTCCAATGTTCATCAATAGATTTTGAGAAGATAAGGATATCATCAATGTAAACAATAGAGAAAGTAGAGAATGAATTAAAGATATCGTTCATGATATTCTGAAATTCACTCGGGACATTTTTTAATCCAAAGGGCATAACATTCCATTCGAAGTGGCCGAATGGAGTGGCAAAAGCCGTTTTGTATCGGTCTGACTCACTAATCTGGATTTTCTAAAATCCTGACTTAAGGTCAAACTTTGAATATATAACATAATCACAAAGTCTCTGGATAAGGTCATTTTTGTTGGGGATTGGGTATCTAATCCACTCTAAGACCTTGTTCAGGGGTTTGTAATTGATGACTAAACTGGGGGTTCCACGCTCAATCTCAGCATTTTTTTGAACATAAAAGGCAGCACATGACTAGGGGGACTTGCTATGCCTGATGATTTTCTTTTTGAGGAGATCATGAATTTCTTTTTTGCAAATCTCTAAGGTCTCGCTGTTCATTTGAACTACGTTGGCCTTAGTGGGAATGTTTTTCTCGTTAAATCCCTTGATATAAGGGAGAGAAACAATATATTTCTTCCTATGCCAGAAGGCATTGGGAAGATCAGAACAAACTTCAAAAACTAATTTTTTGTTGAAATTATCGATTTTTGATTGAAGTAAAGTGCTAGATAGTTGATCTGAAATCTTTTTGTACTTGATTTCTTGCTGTAAGAAACATAAGTGTTTTATTTTTGTAGAAAGCAAAGATTTCAGGCCTTTATCAGCTTTGATCTCATTGCGAGATGCAAAATGAAATTTGACTTTTTGACCTAAAAGATTGGTAGTGATACCATCTTGTTCAGTCACAAAAGGATATAAAGAGGAAATAAAAGGTATTCCTAATATGACTTTATCAGACATATTTCGGACTAAAACAACAGGAATTTTAAAACAAACATTATCTTGACAAACATGAGCGTTATTAAGCTCATAGTTGATCTTCATCTGAGATCCGTTTGTAGAAGATAATTTCTCAGTAGATTTTTCAAAATATTTAGAAGGTATTAATCCTTCTTGTATACAATTCAAATCAGAACCAGAATCAATCATGGCAATGACAGAAAAATGAAAATCATGTGAAACAACAATCGTAACACGTGAAAACCATTTTGGAGGAATTGTATGATGGACTAGACAGATCTGGTTTCCGGCTGATGAATCAGCTTTTTCACCATTATTGGAATCACTTGCTTGCTCATTATCAGATGGAATTTCTTGATCAAACTTTTTATCAATTTGAAAACGTAGAAATTCTTGTTTTAGTTCAGTATTTTCAAGTCGAAGATTACTGATCTCAGTCTTGAATTTATTAATCTCTTTTTTGATATTATTAATTTCATGTTGTAAATCATTTGTGGAAATAACCTTGGGTTTTTGTTTTTGAAACCTTGCCGAGGTGTCTTGAAAGCTAATCCTGGATTTTGAAGTAGAAGCTTCTGGTTCTTTACGAAGCAGATTCTTCTTAAACTTAAGAAGATATTCTTCCTTAAGTTCAGGATTAGTAATTTGGGAAATTAGATTTAATAAAAGATTCTCATTCTCCTCTTCTTTGGATATAACATTGATTGTTTTATCCAATGAGGTACAACAAGATTTTTTACAATTGCAACCAAGCTTAATGTTAGCAGAATCATCTGATTTGGCTGCTGAGTGATATTCAGAATCACTAGAGCTTATATCAGGGATATCAGAAGACGAAGTAGAATGCGTTTCTAGGAGTCGAAACAATTCTTCTTGATTAATGATATCAATATTCAGCTCGTTAAGCTTTTTCTTGAATTTTTCGGGTTTCTGGAGATATTTATCAGCAAAATGTCCAGATTTCCCACAATTAAAGCAATTGTCCTTTCAAAAACTAGGTTTCTTTTTTGAAGAAAACTTTGTTTTTGTAAAAGGTTTTTTATGAGATTTTTTATAAAATTCATCACGGGATTTTTCCTGTAATAATATATTAAAATCGAACCGAATATGATCGAAATCGATAAAACCGGAAATATCGGTTTAGGAGAGTAACCAGTGTAGAATCAGTTCTTAAAAATGAAAAACTAGTGCATCGATCCTAAATTTTGTCTAAAACCGAACCAGTTATACTTTTAGCGGTGACATTCTACCCTTAAAATGTGACTGTAGGCGGGTTGAAACTGGCATTTCATGGGTTCGACCCGAAAATTAGTTTAACCTTCATTTATCGGTTGGGTCTGATCATTTAGACGGACCGCGCATGCAGTTTTTCTACGTAGGCCTACCACGTGATCATAAAGCTGAATACCGATCAGCACAGAAAGTTAAAACTGTGTGCATTATATAATAGGCATTAAAACTGTATGCATGACTAACATGCAAATTTTATTTATTTATTTTTTTCCATAATTTAGCAGCTTTATTTAAATTTCTGTATTTTTACACGCCAGCCAAGGAAGGTCTTCCTCTTGCCTTAGTATTGCTTTTTAACTTATACTAAGCTAATGCCTAAATTTGCATCAGAGATCGAAATGGAGAAAAGAATTATCTCTGCCCACGATGGTGATTTGAGTTTTGATACGGTGCTCTTCACGTTCATTCATAAAATAAAACTAAATAAGCAAATATAAATAAATAAAGAGAGACATAGATATTTACGTAGTTTGGCATAAAAGCCCACATCCACGGATTGTTTGGGCGATGTGAGTGTAGGGATAGGAAGCCTCGACAGCGTAACTCTGGCAATGCGAGTATGGTGAGCCTGTGGAGAGTCCCCTCTTTTGTAGAGATCTCTTCCTTTTATAAAGATCTATTTTCTTCATTAGATCAGTGATTGAGTTCAACTTGTCTTGTAAAGCTTTTTCCTTTTTGAAGTCAGTGTTAACTTGCTTTTGGTTTATCTTTTCCTTCTCTTATATCTTCTCTGCCTTATCTCTTGACTTTAACTCTTCTATTATTATTAGTGATAGATTTTCAATAGGTTGGACCTAGTCAATTTAGTCCCTAACAAAGGCTATGTTTGGTAAGTAAAGTAGTGGAGTAGTTTTTGAATAGTAATAAATAGTTTATAAATAATAGTGAACTAATTTGAGAATAATTATGTTCTTAAACAGACCCGAATCTATCTCAGGTCAACAACAGTGTTAAACTAAGAACAATATCTCAGCATGCTTTTGGATTTTTCAAAGAACACTAACTGAGTAAGAGAGAAATATCCAAACCCCTTGTTATGATTTTAGAGTAATCTCGGGTCTTAATTTTCTTCTTTTATTGGCTGTTGCTGGTGGTTTGGAAATTTTGGGATGGCTTCCGTCTCCAAGTTTGTTTTATTTCTCCTCTTAAACCTTGTGCTGCTTTGCTCACTCAAGATGACAACAAAGGATTTCGAAGGAGTTTGATTGTGGCAGAGTGGGCAAGCTCGGCTTCCCATTATTCTCCAATACCCCAAACCCAGATTGCCGCTTACAGGCCTAGTTGCAAGACTATCGGTCCTGATCCAAAAAATTGACGGATCGGATTGGACCGATAGTTTTATTAATCGATTTTGGGATGTGATTTTTTTAAACCAGACTGGACCGAGACAAGCAAAATGTATATATATATTTTTATATATAATATATTATTTTATGTAGTAGTTGTGTAAGTTAATTATGTAATTTCCATCCAAGAGATCATCATTGACCATATATAGAATAAAATTATTTAATATTTATTAACTATATATAAAATGTTAAAAGAAATTATTTTTGTTTTGAGTCTGCTTCTAATTGGTTCGCGCATGATCATATGAATACCTATTCTAACGATTGTAGGATGAAGAAATTATATTTTCATATGCAAAAATGGAAAGCCTAGGATAATTTTTTACAATTTATATATTTTTTTCATTTAAATATATTTTATATTCATGTGCCCTTACTATTTCGGTTACTTCAATGCCATCACTCACTCCTTTACAAGAACTAGCTTGTCATAATTCTGATAAGTTGAAGGTTACGTTATGGAAATAGTTGTGATGACATTTAGATATTAAAAAAATTCGAAATTAAGCATGCCATTAATTTTGCCTCCCATTTTTCTACGTTTTGTAAACTAACACCACCAGCTTGTTGTATCTTTTATTGCAGGGGAAAATAAACAAAAATGGGTGATACCATTAGGTAACATGCCTTCTCAATCACTTGATTTATTTTTCATGCAGAAATCAAATTATGCATCACATGATAATTAGCACATGCTCTTTATTCTTTGAATGTAGTCGTTTTATCTATTGGAATTGGGGCTCTGATTATGGCTATTATAATCTACTGCTTGAGGAGAAAGTTTCCTTATTTATGGAAGAAGGAAAGTGTATCACATCAAAATATCGAGGACCATCTAAGGAGAGTTGGACCTCTTGTTAAAAGAAGATATATTTATTCAGATATTAAGAAAATGACCAACCTTTTCAAAGAAAAATTAGGGCAAGGAGGCTATGGTAGTGTCTACAAGGGTAAGCTACAAGATGGTTGTCTTGTGGCGGTGAATGTTTTGAAAGAATCAAGAGAAAATGGAGAGGTATTCATTAATGAGGTTGCAAGCATTAGTAGGACCTCTCATGTCAACATTGTCACTCTTGTGGGCTTTTGTTTTGAGGGTTCCAAATGAGCACTCGTTTATGCCTAATGGATCACTTGAGAAGTTTATATACAAAGAATATCCTTCAAAGGCTAATCATTAGTTGGAGTGGAAAACATTATACAAGATTGCAGTTGGGATAGCTCGAGGACTAGAGTACTTGCATAAAGGTTGCAATGCGTGAATCTTGCATTTTGATATAAAGCCTCACAATATTCTTTTAGACAAGAACTAGCATCCAAAGATTTCTGATTTTGGCCTTGCAAAGATATGCTAGACGAGAGTATTATATCAATGTTGGGCATGACTAGAGGGCTGTAGGATATATAGCTCCAGAAGTATTCAGTAGAAATTTTGGAGGGATCTCTCACAAGTCAGATGTTTATAGTTACGGAATAATGGTTTTAGAAATTTTTGGGGCTAGAAAGAATATAGATATCGAGGGTGATCGTACTAGTGAAATATACTTTCCTCATTGGATTTTTGAACTAGATGAAGAACTAAACCTGCAGGGCCTCATGATGAATGGAGAGGATCGTGAAAGTGCAAAGAAGATGATAATTGTGGGTTTGTGGTGCATACAAATCGACCCTTCAAACCGGCCAACAATGGGCAGAGTTGTGGATATGTTGGAAGGGAGTTCTAAGTATTTGGAAATCCCAGCCAAGCCTTTCTTGTCCTCCCCGTCAAGATTACCTCAAATACAATTGCCATTTGATTCTTCCACGACAATGGATGTCTTACGGTCTGAATCTATAGGATGTTCCTAGAGAATGATACTTTCCTTGAAATTGAATTCTCAATTTAGGGCAATCGTCCATTACCTGATGAGATTTGAATGTCGTCTACTTACATGATCATAATCCTTGGATCCTTTTAACAGCTTATAGAATGATTTGTTGGTAATCTACTAGCAATTAACATATCATTTCTTTGTTTCTTTCGAGTGTAAAATTAAGCTAGGATAGTAAAGACAACGAAACATTTGTATATAGTCCATCATAGTTCCCTTTTCACCTCTATACATATTAACAAGGCCCCTTCGCCAAAAAAAAAAAAAAAGTCACCTCCGCCAAGATCACCTCAGTCAAGATTGCCAGTTGATTCTTCGACTATAATGAGTTTTGTATAGACTAAATATATAAGATATTCGTAGAGAAGGATAATAGTTTCCTTAAAAATGAAATCTTAATGTAGGACAATCATCATAATCCTTGCCTGGGTCCTTATCACAGCTTATAGAATGATATGTTGGTAGTCTACGAATACTAAGTTAACTTAACCTTTCTTTGTTTCTTCCGAGTGTAAAATCAAGCAAGACAAAAGACCATGAAACATTTGTACATAGTCTGTCATGGTTCCCTTTTCACAACTTATAGACCATGAATCATTTGTACATAGTCTGTCAATTCCCAATCCCCCCCCCCCCCTAAAATAAAAAATCTGTAGATAGATCCACTAACAATGGCAATTGAGTAAACCAAAAACTTTTCATTTGTTTAGAGTAAAGGTGAATAAAAGAGGCGACTAGAGTTGACTCGTTTATTAGGAAAAAAAAACCATATATAAGTGGTAGGGAATATGTGCCAGAATATTGTTTCAAGTGTCAATGGGAATATGGGCGTATTTACTCAACTTTTTCAAAAAGATTGTGTGGCGCTTACACACTCATAGACTGTATGTATGTAGCATTACTCTATTGACATACTAAATACACTATTGGTTTTAAATTTTTCACATCAATTAGTAGCATGAAATATCATGTTTACAAGTTGGTATAAAAAATACATATTCTACACCAATGACATCACATGATCTAATTCATTTAAGAATTTTGTGATTTTTTTAAAAATAATTAACACGATGAGTCCTTTGTTCCCACCACACATGACTAACACGTTAAGACCAAAACCCAAGCAAAATTACAATAACCTTTGAAATGAAAGATAAAAAGACGCCAATGAATGATGTATAAGTTTCATGAGAAGTCATTATTTCACGATTTAATAGGAATCACAATCCCCTAATGGACGCGTGAAGGGTAGACGATAGACCATTTAAAGCCAATTGCTGGATGCCAATAGATTACCTTCCGTCATCAAAATCCATTTACTTTGTTACTCTTTAATTAGTATACATTAACAACTCCAACCCACTGAAAATTAATGCCGCCCGACGGACACGCCAAATCATGTGGAAATGGCCAGTACTATTCCCGGACTTGAACTTTTTGCCTGTTCAATACGTTCTCCATGCATGTTTTAACTGGTCAATTGCTGGAGTCTTTGCCTGTGGTGTTATTTGTAACGCCCCATCCCCGTGGGTCCGGAGAGTTAACTCATGTCACTTAAAAGTTATTTTCCAACCACCTAGTACATACTCCAATTTTTCTCTATCGCACAAAATACTCATTAATCCATATCAATTACTCCAGTATAATTCTTAATATAAACCTTAAGTCTTAATATAAACATCAACCTCCCAACCAATCACATCATCCAAACACAACAGGCTTACTGATTAAAAATCTTCAATACTCGTATAAACCTTCTATGCTAATTCATTATTCTTAACTCATCTCACCCATACTCCATATTCTTGATCCTCAGCTGAAATATCCAAAATCATCTGAAAATATTGTGAAGATAAAAGGGGTGAGTTATCAACAACTCAGTAAGCAGAGAACATATACTAGTATGTAAACATGAGCCACTTTCAGAGAGTTCAGAATGCAGAAACAAAACATTTCATTTTCATATGCAGATCTCAAAAACGTTTTATCAGAAAATCAGAACGACTTTTCAATCTTTTAATACCCAAAGACTAACTGTTCATTTTCAAAGATCCATTTCATATTAAAAAAAACCGCTTTGGCATAACATAACTGAATATCTTCATCTTATCATATCATATCATGTCATATCATGTCATATCATATACCATATTTAACCCCCGTGGTAGGGTTGTGCTATCCCCAGTGGCCAAACCAGGCAGTATCATATGGTGAAACTTTCCATTTTTCAATCTCGGAGTCCCGAGTGTACACACAGGAAAGAACACATAAAAGATCACTTTGTTTTCAAAGTGGGTGCACTCATATCATATCATATCATGTTAGGAACAAACATATCACGTAAACTAGTATCATATCAGAACCATATTCAGAATCAGAATCAAAACAGATAAGTATGCCAAAGGTTTTTCATATCCATATCATATCAAAACATGTGCGAAACATATTCATATCATTTCCATTTGATCAAAACAGATCCAAATCATTTCATATCACATGTATCAAAATCTCAATGATATCATATTAGCTCGTTTGCATATTTCAGAAACATGTCAAATATTGCTCATGTCTACACTATTCATGTCAAAAGCATTTCTTTTCTCTTTCATACATATTTCATGAATGAATGCAAAACATATACTGAAATTGTTTTTCACCTTTTCTTTTTAAAACAAAATGCACATTTTTACAAACCAACCCCAGTTCATTTCTTTTTATGCAAATCTAATATAGGAACCCCGCTTACCTGGACTTCTTAACTTTCTGAAAATTTCCTCAATAATGTCGAACAATTTTCAATCGTCACCTATAAGATAATCACGTAATTCTCATAAATTTCCAATCAATCACGTATTTCGATATTTAAGCCTAAGCTTCTAAAATAATCTATTTTAATTACCGAGAGAGGTGCTCATCGTGAGGGGTTGCTATGGGCTGAGATGGCCTGTGGGTGTCTGACTGCCTTTTTCGTGCGGGTAGCGACGGCTTGGAGTGGCTGGTGTGGTGCGGTTGTCTAGTGGTAAGAACTCTCTGTTTTGAGTGAGAAAAACAGAGGTAGGGTGCTCTGCTTTTCGATGGTGCAAACAGATGTGGTGTTTTACGTGGAGAGGGTGGTGGACGGAGTTCGGTGGAGTAGCGACACGTTGGCTTGGCTGTGGGGGTGGCGGGGCTACTGAACGCAACCGAGGCTTGCGGTTTTACAAGGGCTGGGCAAAGGCCAACGACGACAGAGAGAGGGAGAGCTGGAGCTTCCGTGCGTGGAGTTGCAATGGCTGGGTTGTGACTACATGAAGGTGGTGAGGCGGCTGGAGTGGAGGTCTCTTAAGTAGTTTGGGTGGCTAAGACGCAAGGAGTTGGCTCCGTGGGTGGCTGGGTTGTGGACAGAGGGCAGCGACACTTATTCTAGGGTTAGGATGCTTAACATATTTATAAGCTATAAGTAAGAAAACAGATAAAACCTAAAGAAAATGGAAAGGGGGGACGTGCATGAAAAAGGAAAAACGGATGTGAAACCATGAAAAAGGGAAAAACGGATGTGAAAGAAAGCGGTGAAACCATGCAATGATAGAACCGTTCCACGGGCCTAGGCTAAGCCTAAAAAAAATATAATCGGCCCACGTCTTGATCAAGTATGGGATTAATGCATGGGCTTTTTGCTTAAGTTTTGGGCCTCGTTTCAACTTAAAAATACTTTTGTCTCATAAATTTTCTGAGTAAAAATCTACTTCGTCCATTAAAAAATTTTAAACCTGATTATCAAACCTATTGAAACATTATATTCTACCAAAAATATTATAGGCCTGAACTCTCTTTAAAAAAAAATTAATTGTAATCCCACATGAGCTTTTCATAACTATAAACCCAAAATTTTGTAAAGTGGGCTTGGTTGGGTCCGAGTGTTACATTATTAATGAATTTTCCACTGCAGAGACCATGTTTCACATACTTGGGTACCCATTCATCCTTGCAGCTTTAAATCTCAGCCTGCTTTTATTAGTGCTCTTCTTCCATTTCCAATTTCAATGTCAACCACCATGTTAAACTGAGAATTTTGCAGCATATATATGTAGGGAAGGTTGAAGAAAAGTATCCAAACCCTTTGTTATGGTTTTAGAGTAATCTCGATCAGCTCTTTCCTTTTACCTGCTGTTGCTGGCGAATTGGGAATTTTGGGGATGGCTTCTGTCTCCCTGTCTGTTTTCTTTAATTTCTCATACCATAGTCATACGAAATCGAATGACCAGTACGTCCACGTCCCTGTAGTACCCACCACGTTCAGGTTTTCCAAAGATGCCAATTACTTTTCTAAAAGACGCGTTATACAATTATTGCCGCTATGCTGTGATCTTCTTCTTCCACCCTTACTATGCATTTACACGAAAAGTAAAGAGCCAATTAAGACGTGGCTCGTGAGATTTCTTTAAATTTGGTTGGTTTTCATCAATAGCATGAGTGGAAGATTGAAACTAGCCACAAAGACTAGTACAAAAGCGGGTCAATGGGGGAAGATGTATAGGAAATTCTAGCACCTCCGTGGAGTCTTTGGATGTGGACCTGTGGTGGAATTGTTTCACATACTTGGGGTACGCATGCATCCTTGCTTTAAATCTCGGCCTGCTTTTACTAGTGTTCTTCTTCCATTTCCAATTGAAGGTTAACCACCGTGTTAAAGCAATTTTGGGATGGCGTCTGCCTCCAAGTCGTCTGTTTTCTTTCTGCTCTTGTACCTCGTGCTGTTTTGCTCGGCTAAAGATGACATTAATGAAGGATGTATAAAGGAGTTCTATTGTGGAAGACTGGGCAAGCTCGGCTTCCCATTCTCTAATATCTCAAACCCAGATTGCGGCTTATTCATAAAAGATTGCGACACAAATCCGAAGATCCAAATTGTAGTTGGGGGCAGTGAAAGATCATATGAATTCGTAAGCTTCTCGCAGCCAGACGTTATAGTTATCAAGGACCAACTGCTTCCCGGCAAATGTGAATCCCTAACCAATTTGAGTCTTCCTAGCTTTCCATACTTCCATCTTGAAATCCTCACACCAAATCGGACCCTGTATAAATGCAAATCCAACCGCAATATTTCTAGCCTACCAAAAAGTTTTAAAAGACTTGGCTGCAATAATAATGAGTATGAAATCTTGTATAGTCCTTCACAGGACAGGCTTCCGGATGGTTCTAAATGTTCAATTATTCAGCTCCCAATAGGCGATGATGACTGGTTAAAACCCTTTGTGTTCGAAGTTCTAGTGCGTTGGTCTGAATATTGTTTGAAGTGCCATGGAGGAGGTGGTTATTGTCAGCGTCGCAATGGTAGTAGCGTTCATTGTGTCAAAGGTACGACTGTCGAAGTAATAAAGAGAAACTATTTGGGATGCACACAACACAAGTGTGCAAAATGAATGTAGATTTCTTTAATTTTGGAAGTTTTAGTTATACCAAATTCATGTATAGCAAGCTTAATTCGCTGTTTCTTAATTCACGAGTTGCTTCTGACATTGATTTGTAAAAAGAATTTCAAAGGATACCAATTCAATTCTGCATCAGTACGTTTATTTTCATTCTTTAAACTAACCTGACTGCTTTGTTGTTGTATCTTCTTTGCAGAGAACAAGAATGTCAAGAAAAGGAAATGGGTGATACCATTAATAGGTAAGATGCCTCTTCAATCATCTTTCTTTTTGAAATTCATACATGCCATATGGGGTGGGAGCCCATGGAAATGAAGTGGAAAAACTTATGGAATGTTCACTCTGTTCCTGTGTTTAAAAGTCGATTAGGAGTAAATGGAAATCTTACAGAAGAAAAAAATGAAGGGGAGAGGAATATGCTTCTTCCTTTTCTTCCCCTCGAAAACTCAATTTTTCATAACATCTAGTTTGCCATTTGCGAGTCATCGTTCTTTCCCCCTTCCCTTCACTGGTATGGTTGGTTATTAATATTTAGAGCACTAACTTTATTATTTTCAAGCAACAGCAAATAAATAATGGCCCCTGCTTTTCTCCAATGCTGTCTGCTATAATCCCAGAAGATGGACATATATGAACACGATGCACAAAAAACTTTAGTAATAAAGAGAAACTAATTGGGATGCACACAACACAAGTGTGGAAAATTTGTGGTTATTACCTTTTTGTAGTTATTTAAGTTTTAGTGGTCGTCTCTTTTTTTTTTTAATTATTTATGTAGCTAAGAAATTTCTCTTTCTATTTTTTCATTTTTCTATTTCTAATTCTTGTCAGTTTTTTAAATACTTTTCAAGACTCTTTTACATTCTTGTCATTTTCTTTCTAATTTTAAGAAACATAGTTGATTTTATTTTCTTGTGCCTTTACCATTTCGGTACTTCCATGCCATCGCCCACTCTTTTACAACAAGAGAAATGATTTGTACGAATTCTAAATACACAAGTTTTGCGCAAGCCTATGTAAAAAGTGAATCCCATGTTAAGAAATAATTAAAAAAAAAACTATTTTTTATTAGTAAGACCCATTTTTCTATAAAGAGCTTGCATAGAACTTATTTATTTGGAGATTGTACCTAACATTATTCTTACAATAACTAGCTTCTTATAATTCTAATAGTTGCAACTTTTTCGCGAAGAAATTTAGATATCGGGTAGTTTCGTCATTGCTTTGTCACCAACCCTGTTAAAAAATTACAAATTAAGCATGCCATTAATTTTGCCTCTCGTTTATCTTCGTTTTGTAAAATTAGACCACTTTGTTGTATCTTAATTTCTTTTGTCCAAGAGGAAAAGAAACAAAAATCGCTAATACCATTAGGTAACATGCCTTCTAAATCACTTAATTTCTTTTTTCATGTGGAAATCAAATTATGCATCACACGATAAGCTTGACAGCTTGTGTTCTTTATTATTTGAATGCAGCCATTTTATCTATTGGGATTGGGGTTCTGACCGTGGTTATAATCTACTGTTTGAGGAGAAAGTTCCCTTATTTGAAAAGTGTGTCTCATCAAAATATCGAGGACTTTCTAAAGAGCTTTGGACCTCTTGCTATAAAAAGATATAGTTATTCAGATATCAAGAAAATGACCAACTTTTTCAAAGAAAAATTAGGCCAAGGAGGCTATGGTGGTGTCTACAAGGGTAAGCTACAAGATGGTTGTCTTGTGGCAGTGAAGGTTTTGAAAGAATCAAGAGAAAATGGAGAGGATTTCGTTAATGAGGTTGCAAGCATTAGTAGGACCTCCCATGTCAACATTGTCACTCTTATGGGCTTTTGTTTTGAGGGTTCCAAACGAGCACTGGTTTATGAGTTTATGCCTAATGGATCACTTGAAAAGTTTATATACAAGAAATATCCTTCAAAGGTTGATCATCAACTGGAGTGGAAAACATTGTACAAGATTGCAATTGGGATAGCTCGAGGACTAGAGTACTTGCATAAAGGTTGCAATGCACGAATCTTGCATTTTGATATAAAGCCTCACAACATTCTTTCAGACAAGAACTACCATCCAAAAATATCTGATTTTGGTCTTGCAAAGATATGTTCAAGAGACGAGAGTATTATATCAATGTTGGGCACCAGAGGGACTGCAGGATATATTGCTCCAGAAGTATTCAGTAGAACTTTTGGAGGGATCTCTCACAAGTCTGATGTTTATAGTTATGGAATGATGGTTTTAGAAATGGTTGGGGGTAGAAAGAATATAGATATCGAAGGTGATCATACTAGTGAAATATACTTTCCTCATTGGGTTTACAAGCGACTTGAACTAGATGAAGAACTAAGCTTGCAAGGCCTTGTGATGAATGAAGAGGATCGTGAAAGTGCAAAGAAAATGATAATTGTGGGTTTGTGGTGCATACAAACCGACCCTTCAAACCGGCCAGCAATGAGCAGAGTTTTGGATATGTTGGAAAGGAGTTCTGAGTACTTGCAAATCCCACCCAAGCCTTTCTTGTCCTCCCCATCAAGATCACCTCAGGCAAAATTACCATTTGATTCTTCCACGACAATGGATGTCTTACAGGTTGAATCTATAGGATGTTACTAGAGAATGATATTTTCTTTGAAAATGAAATCTCAATATAGGTCAGTCATCCATTGCAAGATTCTATTTTGAATGTCTTGACTTACATGATCATAATCCTTGGATCCTTTTCACAGCTTATAGAATGATGTGTTGGTAGTCTACGGATACGAAGCTAGCAATTAATATATCATTTCTTTCTTTCTTTTGAGTGTAAAATCAAGTATGATGATAAAGACTACTAAATATTTGTATATAATCCGTCACTATTCCCTCTTCACAGCTTATATATAGACCATGAAACATTTGTACATAGTTTGTCATCCATCCGAATTTCCCCCTATTATCTGTAGACAAATCTACTAACAATGACAATTAAGTCAATTAAAAACTTTTCATCTAATCTAAGGCAAACGACATTGTTTAAAGTTGAATAGATGAGTCGACCAGAATTGACTCATTTATTTGAAAAAACATAAATGGTGGAGCATACATGTCAGAATATTGTTCGAAGTGTTGGTGGGAAGCTGTGTATGAAGCTCCTTGTGCATTGAACTCGTTTTGTTGACCAACTTCAATGAGTTGGATTTGCCGTAAATATGGGCCAATTGTGTCTATTTTCAGTGGTAACTTTAATTATCAAATCAACTGATTTGGTTTTGATTTTTATTATGACGAAGAAATTTATGTTATTATCTTATCTCTATGCAATTTTTTTTTTTAATAAATAGAAACTAATGCTTTGTATTTAATCAGACTTGAGAATAACAAAAATGTAACTCCCATGCATTGGACTCATTTTGCTGGGCAACTCCAATGAGTTCGTTTCCTGTAGATGCGAGCCGAATCAACGTGTTTATAGGCAACGCAATCTCAATATCACACCCCTTGCCACACTATCCATGGTTTGGTTTGGTTTTCGTCATTTTCAAGAGTGGAAGACTGGAACCGTCCTCAAAGACGACTGCATCAATAAATAAATGTGGAAGTTCGGAGTCAAGGACTGAAAGTCTTTCTCGTGGATGCTAGTAAATGGCGAAGATGATGCGTAGGAAACTCTCTCTTATCTAGGTATAGTCTTTGGTAGTGGTAGTATGAAGCGATTTTCCAATGCACAGATCATGTTTTATTGTGGCAAAGAGCCGAAGAGGGCCCGTTTTGCTTTCCAGTTTTCTCCAGAAGCCCAAACCCACAATTTGTGGGTAGTGAAAGATCATACGAATATGTGAAGTGGCTTGTGACATCATACGTATAGAGGACCAATTAAACTGGTTCCGAACAAATGCGAATCCCCAATATGAGTATTCCCAGCTATCCATTCATCTCTCTTGAAATCCTCACGCCCAATCCCGAAGATCCAATTACTTGTATAGTTGGGGGCAGTAAAAGATCGTATGAATTCGTAAGCTTCTCGTGACCAGACGTCATAGTTATCAAGGACCAACTGCTTCCCGGCAAATGCGAATCCCTAACCAATTTAAGTCTTCCCAGCTTTCTATCCTTCTATCTTGAAATCCTCACACAGAATCGGACCCTGTATAAATGCAAACGCAACCGCAATATTTCTTGGCTACCAGCAAGTTTTAAAAGTCTTAGCTGCAATAATAATGAGTATGAAATCTGGTATAGTCCTTCACAGGAGAGGCTTCCGGATGCTTCTAATTGTTCAATTATTCATCTCCCAATAGGCGATGAAGGCTTGTTAAAACCCTTTGAGTTCGTAGTTGAAGTGCGTTGGTCTGAATATTGTTGGAAGTGCCATGGAGGAGGTGGTTATTGTCAGCTTCGCAATGGTAGTGTTCATTGTGTCAAAGGTACGACTGTCGAAGTAATAAAGAGAAACTATTTGGGATGCACACAACACAAGTGTGGAAATTTTGAGGTTATTACCTTTTTGCAGTTATTTAAATTTTAGTGGTCGTCTTTTTTTTTTAAAAGTTATTTCTGTAGCTAAGAAATTTCTCTCTCTTTTTTCATTTTTCTCTTTCTAATTACTTTTCAAAACTCTTTTGCATTCTTGTTGTTATTTTCTTTCTAATTTTAAGAAACGTAGTTTATTTATTTTTTAATACTGTTTTTTCATTTAAAGTTATTTTATTTTCTTGTGCCTTTACTATTTTAGTTAATTCCATGCCATCACTCACTCCTTTACGAAATGATTTGTACAAATTCTAAATATACAAATCTCGTGCAAGCTTTTGTAAAAAAGTGTACCTCATGTTAAAAAATTATTTTTTGTTTGTGGAACCCACTTTTTATGAAGAACTTGCATAAAATTTATCTATTTGGAGATTGTATTACTCTATTGACTTACTAAGTATGCTATTAGTATTAAAATTTTCACATCAATTAGTAGTATGAAATATCATGTTTGCAAGTTGGTTTCAAGAATACATATTCTACACTACTGACATCACATGATACCATGGATGGTGGCTCTCCTGGCTCTGATACCATGTAAGGAACAAAATAAGATGGAGAAGAATACTAAGATGCAGAGCGCATGATGCATGAAAGGGCTGGAAAAACTGTATTGTGCATTACAGAGAATCAAATGAAATGGAAGGCACAAGAAGAGGTCTCATATACACGTCCTATTCTGACATCCTAACAGAAAGAATCTTCCTAACATAATACAGCTCATTGAGGAAATATTTACTAAGGACAATTAAAAATTAAATATACAGATGGAATCTAAATTCATCCTTTACCACTTCTGTGTGTTATATCTAAGTGACTTGCAGTGGCTGTGAGAGGTAGATGACTTGCAGCTTGACTTTGGGCTTTTGCAGTTTGATTGTGGGCTTCATGTCTATTGTGTAATATCCGTCTCCAAGTTTGTTTTATTTCTCCTCTCGTACCCCGTGCTGCTTTACTTGCTGAAGAATCCAAGATGACAACAAAGGATGTACGAAGGAGTTTGATTGTGGAAGACTGGGCAAGCTCGGCTTCCCATTATTCTCCAATACCCCAAACCCAGATTGCCGCTTAAAGGCCTAGCTGCAAGACTATCGTTCCTCACCCAAAAAAACTGACTGGATCGGATCGGATTGGATTGGACCGATATCAATTTCAGGATGTGATGTTTTTAGATTGGACTGAATCGAGATAGACAAAATGTATATATATTTTAAATATTTTTTTATATAGTAGTTGTGTAAGTTAATTATGTAATTTTCTTTTAAGGAATCATCATTGACCAATTATTTAATATTCATTAACCATATATAAAATATTAAAAAATTATTTTGTTTTGAGGCTGCTTCTAACTGGTTCGTGTATGATCATATGAATACCTATGCTAACGATTGTTGGATGAAGAAATTATATTTTCATATGCAAAAATAGAAAGCCTAGGATAATTTTTTACAATTTATATTGTTTTTTCATTTAAATTTATTTTATATTCATGTGCCTTACTATTTCGGTTACTTCAATGCCACCACTCACTCCTTTACAAGAACTAAGCTTGTGTTAATTCTGATAAGTTGAAGGTTAAGTTTGGGAAATAGTTCTGACGACATTTAGATATTAAAAAAATTCGAAATTAAGCATGCCATTAATTTTGCCTCTCATTTATCTTCGTTTTGTAAACTAACACCGCCTTGTTGTATCTTTTATCGCAGGGGAAAATAAACAAAAATGGGTGATACCATTAGGTAACATGCCTTCTTAATCACGTGATTTCTTTTTCATGCGGAAATCAAATTATGCATCACATGATAATTAGCACGTGCTCTTTATCCTTTGAATGCAGTCGTTTTATCTATTGGAATTGGGGCTTTGATTGTGGCTATTATAATCTACTGCTTGAGGAGAAAGTTTCCTTATTTATGGAAGAAGGAAAGTGTATCCCATCAAAATATCGAGGGCTTCTAAGGAGAGTTGGACCTCTTGTTATAAGAAGATATATTTATTCAGATATCAAGAAAATGACCAACCTTTTCAAAGAAAAATTAGGGCAAGGAGGCTATGGTAGTGTCTACAAGAGTAAGCTACAAGATGGTTGTCTTGTGGCGGTGAAAGTTTTGAAAGAATCAAGAGAAAATGGAGAGGAATTCATTAATGAGGTTGTAAGCATTAGTGGGACCTCTCATGTCAACATTGTACTCTTATGGGCTTTTGTTTTGAGGGTTCTAAACGAGCACTCGTTTATGAGTTTATGCCTAATGGATCACTTGAGAAGTTTATATACAAAGAATATCCTTCAAAGGCTGATCATCAGTTGGAGTGGAAAACATAATACAAGATTTTAGTTGGGATAGCTCGAGGACTAGAGTACTTGCATAAAAGTTTCAATGCACGAATCTTACATTTTGATATAAAGCCTCACAATATTCTTTTAGAGAAGAACTATCATCCAAAGATTTTTGATTTTGGCCTTGCAAAGATATGTTCAAGAGACGAGAGCATTATATCAATGTTGGGCACCAGAGGGACTATAGGATATATAGCTCCGGAAGTATTCAGTAGAAATTTTGGAGGAATCTCTCACAAGTTAGATGTTTATAGTTATGGAATGATGGTTTTAGAAATTGTTGGGGGTAGAAAGAATATAAATATCGAGGGTGATCGTACTAGTGAAATATACTTTCCTCATTGGATTTACAAGCACCTTGAACTAGATGAAGAACTAAGCCTGCAGGGCCTTGTGATGAATGAAAAAGATCGTGAAAGTGCAAAGAAGATGATAACTGTGGGTTTGTGGTGCATACAAATCGACCCTTCAAACCGGCCAACAATGGGCAAAGTTGTGGATATGTTAGAAGGGAGTTCAGAGTACTTGGAAATCCCACCCAAGCCTTTCTTGTCGTCCCCGTCATGATCACCTTAAATAAAATTGCCATTTGTTTCTTCCACGACAATGGATGTCTTATAGTCTGAATCTATAGGATGTTCCTAGAGAATGATACTTTCCTTGTAATTGAATTCTCAATTTAGGGCAGTCGTCCATTACATGATGAGATTTTGAATGTCGTCTACTTACATGATCATAATCCTTGGATCCTTTTCACAGCTTATAGAATGATATGTTGGTAATCTATTAGCAATTAACATATCATTTCTTTGTTTCTTTCGAGTGTAAAATTAAGCTAAGACAATAAAGACCACGAAACATTTGTATATTGTCTGTCATAGTTCCCTTTTCACCTCTATACATATTAACAAGGCACCTCCGTCATGATCGCCTCAGTCAAGATCGCCTCAGTCAAGATCGCCAGTTGATTCTTCAACTATATTGAGTCTTGTATAGATTGAATCTATAGGATATTAGTAGAGAAGGATAATACTTTACTTAAAAATGAAATCTTAATGTAGGACAATCATTATAATCCTTGCATGGATCCTTTTCACAGCTTATAGAATGATATGTTGGTAGCCTACGAATACGAAATTAGCAATTAACATAACATTTTTTTGTTTCTTCCGAGTGTAAAATCAAGCAAGACAAAGGACCATGAAACATTTGTACATAGTCTGTCATGGTTCCCTTTTCACAACTTATAGAGCATGAATAATTTGTATATAGTTTGTCATCATTCCCAATCACCACCCCCCCCCCCCCCCCGGCGGAAAAAAAAAATAGCGGTTGATAGATCCACTAACAATGGCAATTAAGTAAACTAAATACTTTTTATAGTAGCGTGAAATATCATGTTTACAAGTTGGTATCAAGAATACATATTCTACACCACTGACATCATATGATCTAATTCATTTAAGAATTTTGTGATGTTTTTTAAAATAATTATCAGGACGAGTCCCTTGTTCCCACCACACACATAACTTGTAAAGATCAGAACCCAAGAAAAACTACAGTAACGTTTGAATTGAAAGATAAAAAGACGACAATGAATGATGTATAAGTTTCATGAGAAGTCATTATTTCATGAATATTTGAATAGGAATCACAATCCCCTAATGGATGCGTGAAGAGTAGACGATAGACCTTAATTTAAAGCCAATTGCTGGATGCCAATACATTACCTTCCATCATCAAATTCCATTTACTCTGTTACTCTTTAATTAGTATACATTAACAGCTCCAACCCACTGAAAATTAATGCCCCCGACGGATACGCCAATACGTTCTCCATGCATGTTTTAACTGGTCAATTGCTGGAGTCTTTGGCTATGAGGTACTCTCAAACACTCTCACTACTATTCTTTACTTTATTATTACTTTTCACCTATTTTTACTATTATTCATTACTTTTCACATACTTTTTACTACTATTCAATATTCTATTATTACTTTTCACCTACTTTTTACTACTATTCACAAACATTCTCAAACACTTTCACTATCCAAACCAAGCATCTCGGCCTGCTTTTATTAGTGTTCCTCTTCCATTTCCAATTTCAATGTCAACCACCGTGTAAACTGAGAATTTAGCAGTATATATGTAGGGAAGGTTGAAGAAAAGTATCCAAACCCTTTGTTATGATTTTAGAGTAATCTCGATCGGCTCTTTCTTTTTACCTGCTGTTGCTGCTGGCGAATTGGGAATTTTGGGGATGGCTTCTGTCTCCCTGTCTGTTTTCTTTATTCTCTCATACCAAAGTCATACCAAAACTTTATCTGGCTTCTACCCTTTCTTTAACCCGCAATCCCCCATAAACTTTTCTAAAGCTTGTGGACCATATGATGTATCACGTTGTTTGTTTCATTATAAGAAAGACCCGTTATACATTTATTGCCGCTATGCTGTGATCTTCTTCTTCTTCTTCCACCCTTACTAGACGTTTACACGAAAAGTAGAGAGCCAATTAAGACGTGGCTCGTGAGATTTCTTTAATTCGGTTGGTTTTCATCAATAGCATGAGTGGAAGATTGAAACTAGCCGCAAAGACTTGCACAAAAGCGGGTCAATGGGGGAAGATGTATAGGAAATTCTAGCACCTCCGTGGAGTCTTTGGATGTGGACCTGTGGTGGTATTGTTTCACATACTTGGGGTACCCATGCATCCTTGCTTTAAATCTCGGCCTGCTTTTACTAGTGTTCTTCTTCCATTTCCAATTTGAAGGTTAACCACCGTGTTAAAGCAATTTTGGGAATTTTGGGATGGCTTCTGTCTCCAAGTCGTCTGTTTTCTTTCTGCTCTTGTACCTAGTGCTGCTTTGCTCGGCTAAAGATGACATTAATGAAGGATGTACGAAGGAGATTGATTGTGGAAGGCTGGGCAAGCTACACTTCCCATTCTCCAATACCTCAAACCCAGATTGCGGCTTATTCATAAAAGATTGCGACACAAATCCGAAGATCCAACTTGTAGTTGGGGGCAGTGAAAGATCATATGAATTCGTAAGATTCTCGCCGCCATACGTCATATTTAAACTGCTTCCCGGCAAATGCGAATCCGTAACCAATTTGAGTCTTCCCAGCTTTCCATCATTCGGCTTCTCTCTTGAAATCCCCACACAAAATTGGACCCTGTATAAATGCAACCGCAATATTTCTCACCCACCAAAAAGTTTTAAAAGTCTTGGCTGCATGAATAATGAGTATGAAATCTGGTATAGTCCTTCACAGGAGAGGCATCCGGATGCTTCTCAATGTTCAATTATTCAGCTCCCAATAGGCGATGATTGGTGGTTAGAACCCTTTGAGTTCGAAGTTCGAGTGCGTTTGTCTGAATATTGTTTGAAGTGCCATCGAGAAGGTGGTTATTGTTGGCCTCGCAACGGTAGTGCTCATTGTGTCAAAGGTACGACTGTCGAAGTAATAAAGAGAAACTATTTGGGATGCACACAACACAAGTGTGGAAAATGAATGTAGATTTCTTTAATTTTTGGAAGTTTTAGTTATTCCAAATTCATGTACAGCAAGCTTAATTCGCTGTTTCTTATTTCAAGTTTAGGTTAAGGAGGAATGAATAGCTGTAATTTTGTTCCTATGAAATTTACATCTGACAGTGCTTTGTTACTAACCATAGTAAAAAGAATTTCAATGGATGCCAATTCAATTCTGCGTCAGTACGTTTATTTTCGTTTTGTAAACTAACATGACTGCTTTGTTGTTGTATCTTCTTTGCAGAGAACAAGAAGAGAAGGAAATGGGTGATACTATTAATAGGTAAGATGCCTCTTCAATCATCTTTCTTTTTGAAATTCATACTACATGTCATGATATGGGGTGGGAGCCCTGGATAAGAGAAACTAATTGGGATGCACACAACACAAGTGTGGAAAATTTGAGGTTATTACCTTTTTGTAGTTATTTAAGTTTTAGTGGTCGTCTTTTTTCTTTTTCTTTTTTAATTATTTATGTAGCTAAGAAATTTCTCTTTCTATTTTTTCATTTTTCTATTTCTAATTCTTGTCAGTTTTTTAAATACTTTTCAAAACTCTTTTACATTCTTGTCATTTTCTTTCTAATTTTAAGAAACATAGTTGATTTTTTAAAATATTGTTTTGTCATTTAAAGTTATTTGATTTTCTTATGCCTTTACCATTTCGGTTAATTCCATGCCATCACCCACTCTTTTACAATAAGAGAAATGATTTGTACCAATTCTAAGTATACAAGTTTCGCGCAAGCCTACATGAAAAAGTGAATCCCATGTTAAGAAATTATTAAAAAAAACTATTTTTTATTAATGGGACCCATTTTTTTATAATGAGCTTGCATAGAACTTATCTATTTGGAAATTGTACCTAGCATTACTGTTACAATAACTAACTTCTTATAATTCTAATAGTTGCAACTTTTTCGCGAAGAAATTTAGATATCGGGTAGTTTCGTCATTGCTTTGTTACTAACCCTGTTAAAAAATTCCAAATTAAGCATGCCATTAATTTTGCCTCTCGTATATCTTCGTTTTGTAAAATTAGACCACTTTGTTGTATCTTAATTTCTTTTGTCCAAGAGGAAAAGAAACAGAAATGGCTGATACCATTAGGTAACATGCCTTCTAAATCACTTAATTTCTTTTTTCATGCGGAAATCAAATTTTGCATCAGACGATAAGCTTGTGTTCTTTATTATTTGAATGCAGCCATTTTATCTATTGGAGTTGGGGTTCTGACCGTGGTTATGATCTTCTGTTTGAGGAGAAAGTTCCCTTATTTTTGGAAGAAGGAAAGTGTGTCTCATCAAATTATCGAGGACTTTCTAAGGAGCTTTGGACCTCTTGCTATAAGAAGATATAGTTATTCAGATATCAAGAAAATGACCAATTTTTTCAAAGAAAAATTAGGCCAAGGAGGCTATGGTGGTGTCTACAAGGGTAAGCTACAAGATGGTTGTCTTGTGGCGGTGAAGGTTTTGAAAGAATCAAAAGAAAATGGAGAGGAATTCGTTAATGAGGTTGCAAGCATTAGTAGGACCTCCCATGTCAACATTGTCACTCTTATGGGCTTTTGTTTTGAGGGTTCCAAACGAGCACTCGTTTATGAGTTTATGCCTAATGGATCACTTGAAAAGTTTATATACAAGAAATATCCTTCAAAGGTTGATCATCAACTGGAGTGGAAAACATTATACAAGATTGCAGTTGGGATAGCTCAAGGACTAGAGTACTTGCATAAAGGTTGCAATGCACGAATCTTGCATTTTGATATAAAGCCTCACAACATTCTTTTAGACAAGAACTACCATCCAAAAATATCTGATTTTGGTCTTGCAAAGATATGTTCAAGAGATGAGAGCATTATATCAATGTTGGGCACCAGAGGGACTGTTGGATATATAGCTCCAGAAGTATTCAGTAGAACTTTTGGAGGGATCTCTCACAAGTCTGATGTTTATAGTTATGGAATGATGGTTTTAGAAATGGTTGGGGGTAGAAAGAACATAGATATCGAAGGTGATCGTACTAGTGAAATATACTTTCCTCATTGGGTTTACAAGCGTCTTGAACTAGATGAAGAACTAAGTCTGCAAGGCCTCGTGATGAATGAAGAGGATCGTGAAAGTGCGAAGAAAATGATAATTGTGGGTTTGTGGTGCATACAAACCGACCCTTCAAACCGGCCAGCAATGGGCAAAGTTTTGGATATGTTGGAAGGGAGTTCTGAGTACTTGCAAATCCCACCCAAGCCTTTCTTGTCCTCCCCATCAAGATCACCTCAGACAAAATTGCCATTTGATTCTTCCACGACAATGGATGTCTTACATGTTGAATCTATAGGATGTTCCTAGAGAAAGATATTTTTTTAAAAAACTGAAATCTCAATGTTGGTCAGTCATCCATTACACGATTAGATTTTGAATGTCTTGACTTACATGATCATAATCCTTGGATCCTTTTCACAGCTTATAGAATGATGTGGTGGTAGTCTACGGATACGAAGCTAGCAATTAATATATCATTTCTTTCTTTCTTTCGAATGTAAATTCAAGTAAGATAATAAAGACTACTAAATATTTGTATATAATCCGTCACTATTCCCTTTTCACAGCTTATATATAGACCATGCAACATTTGTACATAGTTTGTCATCCATCCGGATTTCCCCCTATTATCTGTAGACAAATCTACTAACAATGACAATTAAGTCACTTAAAAACTTTTCATCTAATCTAGTGCAAACTACATTGTTTAAAGTTGAATAGATGAGTCGACCAGAGTTGACTCATTTATTAGAGAAAACATAAATGATAGAGCATACATGTCAGAATATTGTTCTAAGTGTTGGTGGGAAGCTGTGTATGAAACTTCTTGTGCATTGAACTCGATCGTTTTGTTGACCAACTTCAATGAGTTCGATTTGCCGTAAATATGGGCCAATGGTGTCTATTTACAGTGGTACCTTTAATTATTCAGTTGATTTTCATATTTATCAAATCAAGAGATTTGATTTTTTTATGACGAATATATTTATGTAATCTTACCTCTATGCAATTTTTCTATAAATAAAAACTAATGCTTTGTATTTAATCAGACTTAAGAATAAAAAAAATGTAACTCTCATTCATTGGACTCGTTTTACTGGGCAATTACTCCAATGAGTTCGTTTCCTGTAGATGCGAGCCAATTGTATCTATTTCCAAGTATCCATTGACGTTGATTTTGAAATCACACCAAATCAGCGTGTTTATAATGGGCAACGCAATCTCAATATCACACCCCTTACCACACTATCCATGGTTTGGTTTGGTTTTCGTCATTTTCAGGAGTGGAAGACTGGAACTGTCCTCAAAGACTAATGCATCAATAAAATAAATGTGGAAGTCGGAGTCAAGGACTGAAAGTCTTTCTCGTGCATGCTAGTAAATGGCGAAGATGATGCGTAGGAAACTCCCCCTTATCTCCTTAGAGTCTCTGGCATTGGTAGTATGAAGCGATTTCCCAATGCACAGATCATGTTTCAGATACCATGAGTGGGAAACTCTCTTGGCCTGCTTTTACAGGTCTTCCACATCCAAGTTCTGGATCATCTACCGTAATAAACTGGAAATGGTGAAGGCCAAAAAGAAAAGTAATCAAACACGTCGTCACGATTTTAATTAAAAGTATAATCTGGTGTCGGTTTTTTTTTTTTTGGCTGTCTCTGGTGAATTGAGAATTTTTGGGATGGCTTCTGTCTCCCTGTCTCTTCTCTTTCTTCTCTCATACCTCGTACTGATTTACTCAAATATAGAAGACAGTAAAAGATGTCCGAAGATGTTTTCTTGTGACAAACAGGGCCCGTTTGGCTTTCCAGTTTTCTGGACGAAAGCCAATAATTCCAACACCAAAGTAGTACGAAAATATATGACCCTACTCTCCAAAAATGTACATCTCCAAAATAAAGCTAAAGAAGCAAAAGCTATAACTGATTTGGAACCTCGAGAAACGAACACAAAAGATGCACTTTATTCCTGCACCTTCACCATCACACTCCTTTTGCACCTTCTCTCCTCTCTTAAGCTTTAAGAATAATTTTCTTACTTCTTACATATATATATATATATAAAGAGCATTTTTCTTACTTCTAAGATCGATGCCTTTGGTGAATCGCATTTCAATGCTGATGAGAAAGAGTGAACCTGGATGATCATTGTTTTCTTCTGATATTCAGATCTTTGATGGGCACAACGCAAATGCTGCTGCCATTTTTGCAAGGGAACATCTATTGAATCATGTGTTGGGTGCTATGCCCCGAGGACTTGGTCAGGAGGAGTGGCTCCAAGCTTTACCTCGTGCATTGGTTGCTGGATTTGTGAGGACTGACAAGGAATTCCAGAGCAGAGGCATGGAAGCTGGCCTCTTTACTTTCTTTTGTTTCTCTTTTTACTTGCAGTCCGAGTGTACTTGTTATGCATGATGATCAACTAATTTTTTCTTATCCCCATCCGATTATCTCCAGGAGAAACATCTGGAACCACGGCCACATTTGTAATAGTTGATGGATGGACTGTGACGGTTGCATCTGTTGGAGACTCACGTTGTATTTTAGATACTCAGGGTGGCACTGTTGCTACATTAACTGTGGATCATAGACTTGAGGAGAATGTAGAAGAGTGGGTATCTATTTGAAAGCCCTTAATTATCATGTTTTCCTGGATACACTTTGTAATTTATTCTTCATGGTTGCAGGAGGGAACGCGTTACGGGGAGTGGAGGTGAAGTGGGGAGGCTCAGTATTCTTGGGGGTGCTGAGGTAAGGTGTGTGCGTGTGTGTGTGTGTATTTTTTTTTCTAGAAAACTGCAGAACTATATTTTGTTGGTCTTAAATGTTATAGATGTTCTTCCCCCAAGTTATGTTATATGTTATCATGGGGCGATATATGACCTTTTAACTCTTGCAGATTCGTCCCCTCCGTTGTTGGCCAGGTGGTTTATGCCTTTCTAGGTCAATTGGAGACATGGATGTTGGGGAGTATATGGTACCGATACCATACGTCAAGCAAGTTTTATTGTTCTTCTTACTTAATTTTGTATATGCATCATTTCTGTCTTCGGCATGAATACTAATATTCCTATTTTGTATAAAAGCTCTCAAATGCAGGCGGGAGGATTATAATTTCATCTGATGGCATCTGGGATGCCCTATCTTTGGAAATGGCTGAAAAAATTGTCGCGGGTTGCCTGCCGAACTTGCTGCTAGGCAAGTTGTGAAGGTGATTAAATTCTTCACTGTGCTATATCTTCTGGCAAGTCCTGCTTGAATTACCATGTCCTTCTGGTCAGTATTTTAGCACATACGAGGGTTAATATTATTCTTATGCCAATCTAATGCTTATCCATATTATATTTGATGGAATCTTTTTTAGGAAGCCTTGAGAACAAGGGGCTTAAAGGATGATACAACTTGCATAGTTGTTGACATAATTCCTCCTGATAATTCGGTACAGCCATCAAGTCCTCCTAAAAAGCAGAACAAGCTAAAAGCTCTATTTTTCAGGAAGAGGTCACGTAGTTCTGTTAATAAACTTTCAAAGAAGCTATAAGCTGTAGTTGTAGTTGTAGTGGAAGAATTGTTTGAGGAAGGCTCAGCAATGCCTGCTGAAAGGTCAGTATTTTTCGGAAAGTTGTGATGTTTTAATGAAGCTTACAATGGTGCACTGCTTGCTGATATTTTTTTTCTAGTCCATCCATTGCAGCTTCTCTCTTGTTTGGATTTACATGGCTATAATGGGCAAGTCTATGTAGCTATAATGGGCAGATGTAGGTTTTTGTTTGACAAAGAAGACATCTATGTGCAACAATCTAATTTCTTTTTTTGATATGGAACACTTTAATATCTCAAATGAAAAAGAATAGTATGGAGAATGATGGAGACAGGGAAAGACGGATCTTTTATTCTATTATCTCTTTCTGATGACAGTGATACTTGTGTTGTTAAGTTACATATATCCTTGATGAGGAAATAGTATTGCTTACTGCATTGCTAACTTTATTGACAATGCTCTTGGAGTGTATATGTGGTCAACGCTCTTGTTGAAAATATTGATGTGGAATTGATTCTTTAGTGGACTGTAAATTTTGTTTTGTATTCATACAACGAGTAGAAATGAGTTTTTGCAGTGAAGCAGGTGTCAGTTTTAAAATTTGTTTAGGTCATGACCTCTGCTTATTGTTGCATTGTTGCTTCTGTAGAAGTTCTTGAAAATTTTCAGTCTGATTTTCTCTGTGCTGTCAAAGAACTTTTCTGCTTGTGCTTTTGTACTGAATTTCACTTCGCTGGAACCAGTATCTGAATCCTAAAATTGGATTCTGCCTTCACAGAGGGTGAGATGCACTCTCCCTTTCCTCTAGTCCCCAAACCCTTGTTATTTTTGAGGTTCAGGTCATCACATGCTTAACCCAGTTTGAATTGATATTAGCCTTAATAACCTTTGGAGCATAGCTGTGGTAGAGAACTCTCTTTAGAGAGACTTCAAGAATTTTTAAATTCATCTAGTATTAGTGATTTAAGGAGCACACATGAATGGCATCAGAATTCCACGTAGCAATTTCTTTATCTGAATGTGATTTGAAAGTTGATTTAATGTATGCCCTGGTCCTCGACCCATGAGGTCATGATGTTTTATAGGATATATGCTAGTTAGCTTGTTTCATTTTATCTCTACCAACAATTGCTTTACATGATATTGCATCCTCAACTACATTAGCTTAGCAAATCTAGATGCTTAAAGACCTAAATTGCATTTCCTATTAATTCATCTACTGGTTAATTACCTGTGTTCCTGTTATGTTGAATTCAAAATATAAGATTCACCTGGTTCTGAATACTTGCAATGATATCAAAATTTTCATGAAACATCCAGTTCCAAGGTTGGGATGTTGTTGCTCTGGCCATTTTAGCTTGCTGTGAACTTAAACCCTGTCATCATGACTGTCTGACCCAAATTCTAATTACTGTTTGGTCCTAGGTTAGAAGTTTAATAAACAGTAAAGTTAAGCTGAGTCATGGATTGATGACAAACCAAACCTACTTCTCATAAAATTGCACCCTAAATTTGAATTAAAGGTGTACTTGAGAAGAAATATATGCCCAGAGAAACTTTTGTATTCCAGAGTATACTGTATAGTTGAACTGCTGATGTATGTACTTAAAAATTTACTTTTGATCTAATTGGCTTTTATAGTCTTGTCTGTGGAAGGGTGCACATGCTCCGCGTCTAGCACATTATTTTGGTAGGTCGAAATTGAGATGAGCTTGAATAACCAAATCGATCTATTTTTGCATGGTAGTCACTAATTAAAACTTGCATGATCTTCTCCAGCCCTCCCAAAATGATCCCAGGTAGGGACTTGTATGCATGTGGGAACTTTTAGTTTTATGTCTTGAATTTTAGCTTGACTTTGTAGTTTGAGTTCAATGACTGATGTAGTTTACCTCTCCATGTTAGAATATGCTTATTATGAGAAACTGGTGTTCTTGTTTGCTTCCCTGTAGTAGTCTTTAATTTGTTTGGCTTTTCAGTTGGGTGCTTTATAGTTGTATCTTAGTTTCTAATAATATGAACTCATCTTATGAGATTTTTTTCTTTTATTACTGGGTCACACGAGAAATTATTGTCATATGTTTTTTCAGATTGGGAAATGATGAGTCCACATGCCAGTCGACGTCTGGCCTTTTCGTCTGTGCTGTATGTCAAGTTGACCTTGCTCCAAGTGAGGGCATCTCTGTCCATGCCGGTGCCATCTTCTCCACCAGCACAAAACCCTGGCAAGGCCCTTTCCTTTGTGCAGATTGTTGTAATAAAAAGGATGCAATGGAAGGAAAACGCCCTAGTGGTGTTAAAGTGGCGTAGCTCCTACATTGTTTTACCCTATTCTCTACCCTTTAATTCATATTTTTATTTTTAATTCTCCATTTTCGTAGGCCAGCAATTGTTTGAATCTTGCTATGATGTGATCAGTTGTATATGTCAGATCTGGAAATAGAAAGATAGTTTTAGCATTCAAGTAATAGAAGGTTTAAGGAGCAACTGGACTGAGTTTGGGGTGTCTTCTGGAAATTAAAATTAAGGCACTGAATGCGATGGATGTAGTTGGATACGTAAGTCACTTAAGCCTAACAGACTACTCAGCGCTGGTCTCTCCCATGTATCCCGGGATCGGCGGGATGGGTGGCTTGGAGTGTCGGGCCGCTCGTAAAGAGTTGAGTTTGCACACTATTAAAAGTCTAAGCTGCAATAATAATGAGTATGAAATCTGGTGTAGTCCTTCACAGGAGAGTGTTCCGGATGCTTGTAAATGTTCAATTATTCAGCTCCCAATAGGCGATGAAGGCTTGTTAAAACCCTTTTGAGTTCGTAGTTGAAGTGCGTTGGTCTGAATATTGTTGGAAGTGCCATGGAGGAGGTGGTTATTGTCAGCTTCGCAATGGTAGTGTTCATTGTGTCAAAGGTACGACTGTCGAAGTAATAAAGAGAAACTATTTGGGATGCACAGTTGCACACAACACAAGCGTGGAAAATTTGAGGTTATTACCTTTTTGCAGTTATTCAAGTTTTAGTGGTCGTCTTTTCTTTTTCTTTTTTAAATTATTTATGTAGCTAAGAAATTTCTCTTTCTATTTTTTCATTTTTCTAGTTCTAATTCTTGTCAGTTTTTTAAATACTTTTCAAAACTCTTTTACATTCTTGTCATTTTCTTTCTAATTTTAAGAAACGTAGTTGATTTTTTTTTTAATATTGTTTTTTCATTTAAAGTTATTTTATTTTCTTGTGCCTTTACTATTTCAATTAATTTCATGCCATCACCCACTCCTTTACAATAAGAGAAATGATCTGTACAAATTCTAAATATACAAATTTCGTGCAAGTTTTTGTAAAAAAGTGTACCTCATGTTAAAAAATTAAAAAAAAAAAATTTTTTTATTTGTGGGATCCACTTTTTATAAAGAGCTTGCATAAAATTTATCTATTCGGAGATTGCATTACTCTATTGACATACTAAATACACTATTAGTATTAAAATTTTCACATCAATTAGTAGTGTGAAATATCATGTTTACAAGTTGGTATCAAGAATACATATTCTACACCACTGACATCACATGATACCATGGATGGTGGCTCTCTGGCTCTGCTGCCATGTAAGGAACAAAATATGATGGAGAAGAATACTAAGATGCAGAGCGCATGATGCATGAAAGGGCTGGAAAAACTGTACTGTGCATTACAGAGAATCAAATGAAATGGAAGGCACAAGAAGAGGCCTCATATACACGTCCTATTCTGACATCCTAACAGAAAGAATCTTCCTACAACATAATACAGCTCATTGAGGAAATATTTACTAAGGACAATGAAAAATTAAATATACAGATGGAATCTAAATTCATCCTTTACCACTTCTATGTGTTATATCTAAGCGACTTGCAGTGGCTGTGAGAGGTAGATGACTTGCAGCTTGACTTTGGGCTTCATCTCTATTGTGTAATATCCTTCTCCAAGTTTGTTTTAATTCTCCTCTCGTACCCCGTGCTGCTTTGCTTGATAAAGAATCCAAGATGACAACAAAGGATGTACGAAGGAGCTTGATTATGGAAGACTGGGCAAGCTCGGCTTCCCATTATTCTCTAATACCCCAAACCCAGATTGCCGCTTAAAGGCCTTAGCTGCAAGACTATCGGTCCTGATAAAAAAAACTGATCTGATTGGATTGGATTGGACCGATAGTCTTATAGTTGATTTCAGAATGTGATTTTTTGGATCGGATTGGACCGAGACAGACAAAATGTATATATATATTTTAAATATTTTTTATATGTAAGATATTATTTTATATTATAGTTGTGTAAGTTAATTATGTAATTTTCTTCTAAAGGATCGTCATTGACCATACATATAATAAAATTATTTAATATTTATTAACCATATATAAAATATTAAAAAAAATTATTTTGTGTTGAGTCGGTTCGTGTATGATCATATGAATACCTATGCTAACGATTGTTGGATGAAGAAATTATATTTTCATATGCAAAAATAGAAAGCCTAGGATAATTTTTTACAATTTATATTGTTTTTTCATTTAAATTTATTTTATATTGATGTGCCCTTACTATTTCGGTTACTTCAATGCCACCACTCACTCCTTTACAAGAACTAGCTTGTGATAATTCTGATAAGTTGAAGGTTAAGTCAGGGAAATAGTTGTGACGACATTTAGATATTAAAAAAATTCGAAATTAAGCATGCCATTAATTTTGCCTCTCATTTATCTTCGTTTTGTAAACTAACACCGCCTTGTTGTGTCTTTTATCGCAGGGGAAAATAAACAAAAATGGGTGATACCATTAGCATTAGGTAACATGCCTTCTTAATCACGTGATTTCTTTTTCATGCGGAAATCAAATTATGCATCACATGATAATTAGCACGTGCTCTTTATTCTTTGAATGCAGTCGTTTTATCTATCGGAATTGGGGCTTTGATTGTGGCTATTATAATCTACTGCTTGAGGAGAAAGTTTCCTTATTTATGGAAGAAGGAAAGTGTATCACATCAAAATATCGAGGACTTTCTAAGGAGAGTTGGACCTCTTGTATAAGAAGATATATTTATTCAGATATCAAGAAAATGACCAACCTTTTCAAAGAAAAATTAGGGCAAGGAGGCTATGGTAGTGTCTACAGGGGTAAGCTACAAGATGGTTGTCTTGTGGCGGTGAAGGTTTTGAAAGAACCAAGAGAAAATGGAGAGGAATTCATTAATGAGGTTGTAAGCATTAGTAGGACCTCTCATGTCAACATTGTACTCTTATGGGCTTTTGTTTTGAGGGTTCTAAACGAGCACTCGTTTATGAGTTTATGCCTAATGGATCACTTGAGAAGTTTATATACAAAGAATATCCTTCAAAGGCTGATCATCAGTTGGAGTGGAAAACATTATACAAGATTTCAGTTGGGATAGCTCGAGGACTAGAGTACTTGCATAAAGCTTGCAATGCACGAATCTTGCATTTTGATATAAAGCCTCACAATATTCTTTTACACAAGAACTATCATCCAAAGATTTCTAATTTTGGCCTTGCAAAGATATGTTCAAGAGATGAGAGTATTATATCAATGTTGGGCACCAGAGGGACTGTAGGATATATAGCTCCATAAGTATTTAGTAGAAATTTTGGAGGGATCTCTCACAAGTCAGATGTTTATAGTTACGGAATGATGGTTTTAGAAATTGTTGGGGGTAGAAAGAATATAAATATTGAGGATGATCATACTAGTGAAACATACTTTCCTCATTGAATTTACAAGCGCCTTGAACTAGATGAAGAACTAAGCCTGCAGAGCCTAGTGATGAATGAAGAGGATCGTGAAAGTGCAAAGAAGATGATAATTGTGGGTTTGTGGTGCATACAAATTGACCCTTCAAACCGGCCAACAATGGGCAAAGTTGTGGATATGTTGGAAGGAAGTTTTGAGTACTTGGAAATCCCACCAAAGCCTTTCTTGTCCTTCCTGTCAAGATCACCTTAAATAAAATTGCCATTTGATTCTTCCATGAGAATGGATGTCTTACGGTCTGAATCTATAAGATGTTCCTAGAGAATGATACTTTTCTTGAAATTGAATTCTCAATTTAGGGTAATTGTCCATTGCATGATGAGATTTTGAATGTCATATACTTACATGATCATAATCCTTGGATCCTTTTCACATCTTATTGAATGATATGTTGGTAATCTACTAGCAATTAACATATCATTTCTTTGTTTCTTTTGAGTGTAAAATTAAGCTAAGACAATAAAGACCACGAAACATTTGTATATAGTTCATCACAGTTCCCTTTTCACCTCTATGCATATTAACAAGGCACCTCCGTCAAGATTGCCTCAGTCAAGATCGCCAGTCGATTCTTTGACTATAATGAATCTCGTATAGATTGAATCTATAGATTATTCATAGAGAAGGATAATACTTTACTTAAAAATGAAATCTTAATGTAGGACAATCATCATAATCCTTGCATGGATCCTTTTCACAACTTATAGAATGATATGTTGGTAGTCTACAAATACGAAATTAGCAATTAACATAACATTTCTTTGTTTCTTTCGAGTGTAAAATCAAGCAAGACAAAAGACCATGACACATTTGTACCTAGTCTGTCATGGTTTCCTTTTCACAACTTATAGACCATGAGTAATTTGTATATAGTCCCCCCTTACAATGGCAATTAAGTAAACTAAATACTTTTCATCTGTCTAGAGTAAAGGTGAATAGAAGAGACGACCAGAGTTGACTCGTTTGTTAAAATATATATATATAAGTGTTGAGGAATAATCTCATATTGCCTGTGGACAAGGTCTTGAACATGTTTATAAGTAATGAGCAATCATCTCTTGTAAAATCGATTTTATGAGATGAGTTAGGCCATGAATTTCTTTATGGTTTCAGAACCTGCCACAGGACGAATGGAGATCCACACTACTTACCCCTTGACAAAGACAAAAAAAAAATACTGACATACAATTGAGGGAGGGTGTTGAAGAATAATCTCACATTGCCTATAGACAAGGTCTTGGGCATGTTTATAAGTAATGAACAATCCTCTCTTGTAGAACCAGATTTATGAGATAGGTTAAACCCATGAATTTCTTCAATAAGTTATAGGGCATATGTGCCAGAATATTGTTCCAAGTGTCAATGGGAAGCCAGGTATAATTTTCTATTAAGTAGCATAATCCTCAACATTCTTTAGAAAAATAATTGACAATGTCTACCTCTATGCATATTAACAAGAAATATAGAAAGACTTTATTCGTAAATCTATTTATTGACACGAGTAATGTTACATACAATCGTGGAGTGTGTAATTTTCGTGCAATCCTTTTGAAAAAAAGTGAGGTCTACTATAAAAAAAAATTAAAATCTTTTTGTGAATCTCATATTTACTCATTTTTTTAAAAAGATTACGTGGCGCTTGCACAATCTACGACTGTATGTAGCATTACTCTATTGACATACTAAATACGCTATTAATATTAAATTTTTCACATCAATTAGGAGCGTGAAATATCATGTTTACAAGTTAGTATCAAGAATACATATTCTACAACACTGACATCACATGATCTATAATTCATTTAAGAATTTTGTATTTTTTTAAAAATAATTATCAGGATGAGTCCCTTGTTCCCACCACACACGACTTAACTTGTAAAGATCAAAACCCAAGAAAAACTACAGTAACCTTTGAATTGAAAGTAAAAAGACGATAATGAATGATGTGTAAGTTTCATGAGAAGTGATTATTTCACGAATATTTGAATAGGAATCACAATCCCCTAATGGATGCTTGAAGGGTAGACGATAGACCTTAATTTAAAGCCAATTGCTGGATGCCAATACATTACCTTCCATCATCAAAATCCATTTACTCTGTTACTCTTTAATTAGTATACATTAACAGCTCCAGCCCACTGAAAATTAATGCCACCCGACGGATACGCCAAATCATGTGGAAATGGCCAGTACTATTCCCAGACTTGAACTTTTTGCCTGTTCAATACGTTCTCCATGCATGTTTTAACTGATCAATTGCTGGAGTCTTTGGCTATGGTGTTATGAATGGATTTTCCTTGCTTTAAATCTCGGCCTGCTTTTATTAGTGTTCTTATTCCATTTCCAATTTCAATGTCAACCACCGTGTTAAACAAAGAATTTTGCAGTATATATGTAGGGAAGGTTGAAGAAAAGTATCCAAACCCTTTGTTATGATTTTAGAGTAGTCTCGATCGTTTCTTTCTTTTTACCTGATGTTGCTGGCGAATTGGGAATTTTGGGGATGGCTTCTGTCTTCCCGTCTGTTTTCTTTATTCTCTCATACCAAAGTCATACCAAAACTTATCTGGCTTCTACCCCTTTTTTTTTTAACCCACAATCCCCCATGAACTTTTCTAAAGCTTGTGGACCATATGATGTATGACGTTGTTTGTTTCATTATGAGAAAGACGCGTTATACAATTATTGCCGCTATGCTGTGATCTTCTTCTTCTTCCACCCTTACTAGACATGTTTACTGTAACGCCCCGATTCCAGAGGGGTCGGAGAGTTACTCCTTGTCACTCAAAATCATTTTTCAACCATATAGTTATAGACTCCAATCTCCAATGTTTTCAATAATACATACAACTCACTATTTCAGATCAGCTACTCCAATAAGATTAGATATAAATGCCACAAAAATCTTAAAACAAACCTATCAACCTTCCAAGATACCCAGTCAGCAGAGCAAAACAGAACTATCGAATAAAATATCCAATAACCAGAATGCCATCTTTGTACTTGATCCACTATGCTCAATTAGCCTTATAACAATTTCTAGTCTTGATCCCCAACTGTACCATCCAAAATCATCTGAAAAAAGTGATGGAGATAAAGGGTGAGTTATCAACAGCTCAGTAAGCAGAGAACATATACTAGTATGTAAACATGAGCATTTTCAGAAAGTTCAAAATGCAAAAACAAAACATTTCATTTTTATATGCATATCTCAAAATGTATTATCAGAAAATCAGAGCGACTTTTCAACCTTTTCATATTCATAAACCATTTTCATATTCAAAAACTCTTTCATATTCAAAAACGCTTTGGCATAACATAACTGAACATATTCATCTCATCATATCATGTCATATCATATACCATGTTTAACCCCCGTGGTAGGGTTGTGCTATCCCAGGTGGCCAAACCAAGCAGTATCGTATTGTGAAACTTTCCTTTTTTCAATCTCGGAGCCCCGAGTGTGCACACAGGAAAGAACACATAAAAGACCACTTTGTTTCCAAAGTGGGTGCACTCATATCATATCATGTTGGTACCAAACATATCACGTGAACAGTATCATATCAGAACCATATTCAGAATCAGAACCAAACCAGATAAGTATGCCAAAGGTTTTTCATATCCATATCATATCAAAACACATGCGAAACATATTCATATCATGTCCATTTGATAAAAAATAGATCCAAATCATTTCATATCACATGTATAAAAAAATCTCAATGATATCATATTCGCTCTTTTGCATATTTCAGAAACATGTCAAATATTGCTCATATCTACACTTTTCATGTCAAAAGCATTTCTTTTCTCTTTCATACATATCTCATGAATGAATGCAAAACATATACTGATGTTGTTTTTCACATTTTTTTGAAAAACAAAATGCACATTTTTACAAACCAACCTCAGTTCGTTTTTTTTTATGCAAATCTAGCATAGGAACCCCGCTTACCTGGACTTCTTAGCTTTTCAGAATTTTCCTCAAAAATGTCAAACTGTTATTACTCGTCACCTAGGGGTGGCCAGCGGGGCCCCGCCCCCGCTGCCCCGCCCCGTTTCCGCCCCGCCCCCGTGTGGCGGGGCGGCTCAACCCGTCCGGCAGATGCGGGGGGCGGGGTTACCCGCCCGCATTTGCCACCAAA
>QEOT01004500.1:187279-254012 GCA_003123785.1 Pterocarya stenoptera
CCCCCCCGAACCCCCTCTTCGGCCCCCTTCTTCCAGAATCCTCTCTCTCTCTCTCGACTCTTGCCTCTCGGTCTCTCTCTCTGTGTGCCGTCGCCGTCGCCGTCGCCATCACCGACCGTAACCAGTGACTCGTTCTTCGTCTCTGTCACCGAAGGTAAGATTTAAAACCCTAAATTTAAAATTTAATTTTTTTGTGATTTATGTTATGGAATGGAGATTGGAGGAAGGATGGGTTTAACCGGAGATGGAAGATGGGATTTTGTGAATTGTGTGCTGTGGAGACTTGATTGTGCATGTGGTTGAATTTTTTATGGTTGATCGTTGATGAATCTGTCCAGTTTTGAATCTCCCTTCCGTGTGTTTTTGAGAAATTTTTTTGTTTGCATTATGTAATGTCACTAATGTGTGTGAATGATGAGTTAATTTGTGTTTATAAAATTCGGATTGGAACCCTAAATTAATTTAGGGCTCCAATCCGAAACCCTAAATTAATTTAGGGGTTTCAAAGATTAGTTGACTTGTCTATGAATGTATTTGGGATATGACAAATGGGCTTTATAAATATTAAAAACACAAGCTAGGCAATTAATATAAATTTTCAACTATAATTAAAGCCATAATACAAGTCAAGCAACCACCGATACAATAAAATTGTTTTGACTAGGTCTATATGTTTTCGTTTTATTATTATTATGTTATTTTATTTTATTTTGGGGACTTTTCTCTAGGCTGGCCAAATTAGTTTATTGATGTGAATGTTGTAAGAAGAAAATCTTGTACATTCATAGACAAGTCACCAAACTATAGACAAGTCCATTTATGTGGTCCGAAGACTTGCAAGGGAATAATTTTCATTCAAAAATGGCTCACATTTTTTTCATTAAAAAAACACATGTATCTTTTTAAAGCATCTTCAAAAAAGCTTGTTAGTCTATTGGTTACTTGAAAGAAATTAAACAGATTTTTAATAAAAGAAATTGATTAGGTCACGATGTTATTGGTTATAATTGTCCAAAAATTAATCTTTGAAACCCCTAAATTAATTTAGGGGTTTGAAAGATTAGTTGGCTTGCACTGTTAATTGATTAATATTTGTTGGTTTAAAAAAAAATTTTGTTTGATGTTTGGTTGCTATGTTTTCTATTAATTCAAATTTATTGTTTGCTTTAGTTCATGAATATGCCAGCAGATTCTAGTGCGAGCTCTCCTTTCCAGGCCGAGGGCACCCCTACCCCTACCGCTACACCTCCTACTCATACCCCTACCCATACCTCTACCCCCACGGCACCTTGCCCTTCCCCTAAGCCCAGCAAGAATCCTGCTTCAATAGTTTGGAGTCATTTCACCAAACTAGAGGGTGGTGACCCAAGTAACCCCCAAGCCAAGTGTAACCATTGTGGGAAAATTTATGGGTGTCACTATAGAAAACATGGCACCTCACAATTAAAGGTGCACTTAGAAGAGCAATGCAAAAAAAGTCCAATATTAAGATCACTACAAGAGAAAAGACAATCTAGGCTAGAAATTGGACTTCAAAAAATGGCTGATGGGACTAGTGGGGGTACAACTTTGAGGGGGTATACTAAGTATGATCCCGATGAGTGTAGAAGACATCTAGCTCGTATGGTCATTATGGACGAGCTACCTTTTCAAGTTGTTGATGGGAAAGGGTTCCAAGCGTATTCTCGCTACTTGGAACCAAGGTTTAATATTCCTTCTCGCCACACGGTGGCAAAGGATGTAAAAAAATATTTTTACATTGAAAAACAGAAGTTGAGGGGTCAATTGGCGGATCAATTTGTTTGTCTCACCACTGACACATGGACATCGGTCCAAAATTTTAATTATATGTCTTTGACTGTGCATTTTATTGATTGCCATTGGACATTACAAAAGAAAATTATAAAATTTTGTAAAATCACCGATCATAAGGGTGAGACAATTGGAAAGGCCTTGGAGGCCTCAATAAAGGAGTGGGGGTTGACCCGAGTTGTTACAGTCACAGTCGATAATGCCTCGTCTAATGATGTCGCATTGGGACATCTGAAGACCTATCTTAGAGAGGCAAATAAGACATTTATGGGTGGTGAGTGTCTGCATGTGAGATGTGCGGCACATATTCTGAATTTGATTGTCACTGATGGTTTGAGGGATCTTCATGACTCGATTGCTCGGGTTAGGATTGCTGTGAGATGGGTGAGATCTTCTCCTTCGAGGTTGGAGAAATTTATGGTTGCTGCGAGATCTGCTGGCCTAACATCTAAGAATGGCCTTTGTACTGATATGCCTACACGATGGAACTCAATATTTTTGATGTTGGAGGCGGCCCAAGAGTATAAGCTGGCATTTGCATTATTGGGTGACGAAGACATCCAATATGTAAAGTGTTTTGATGATCACGAGGGATTGGGGAAACCCGTAGAGGATGATTGGAAAATTGTAGCTGTTTTTGTAGAGTTTTTGAGGCTCTTTTACGATGTCACCACGAGACTATCTGCCACTTTGTACCCTACATCCAATATTGTATGTCAACAAATATGTAGGGTAAAAGAAGAATTAGATGACATAGTCGCGGATGGTCATATTAGGCTGCGGGAGATGGCTTTGATTATGAGGACAAAGTACGACAAGTATTGGGGAGATTTAACTAGGACAAATATTTTGTTATATGTAGCTGTCGTCTTTGACCCGAGGTATAAGTTGGATGGCATGATATTTGGATTGGGCCTTGCATACGGACAAGTATGGGCGGAGCTTATTGCAGCAAGGGTTCGAGAAATCCTTGGTAGATTATTTGATGAGTTTACCACCCTGCGGGGTGGTAATATTGCGGCACCTACACCAACCCCATCAGCGTCAGGGGTTCTAGAAGTCCAGGTTGGGAAAAGACGTAGATTGGATTGGGGTGAGAGGTATGAGCAGACCCCCTTCCTTCGGAGTTCTGTAGAGACTCAGTCAGAGATAGATAGATACTTAGCAGCAGAGCTTCTACCATTTGCACGAGACTTCGATATATTAAGTTGGTGGAAGGTGAATGCCGTGAAGTATCTCATCCTTGGAGAGATAGCCCGCACACTTTTGGCCATCCCTGTTAGCACCGTAGCCTCAGAGTCGGCTTTTAGCACCGGAGGGCGTGTATTAGATTCATTTCGGAGTTCATTAGCTCCTACCACTGTGGAGGCTTTGATTTGCATGCAGAATTGGATCAAGGGAACTCCAATTCATGTTCCGGATGTTCTTGAGTATGAGGAGGCCGACGTCGAGGAGGAGGGTGATGATCAGCCTGGATCTGGTATTTATTTTAAGTTTATTTTTTAATTTCTTATTTTAATTTATTTATTTTCATTTAATTGGTATTCATTAGTTTGATTTCAAATTTAATTGTTATAGTGATACATGAGACGTCTACGGCTACCTCTGATGCAGTATGATTTTGTATTAGACCTACCATTGCCATGGTTTGCACAATTTCTCCCTTAATTATTTTTTGCATTTAAAATTTTGTTTCATCTTTATAACTTTATAATTCTCATTTGTTTTATTTTTAACTTATTAATATTTCAAGTTTTAGAACTTATTTACTTTTATGATCTTCATTTGCAGTCTCATAGCAGTCGACACAACTCACCATTCAGTGAACTCACCGCCACGACTCCACCCAAAAATCAAATTGAAAAGTTATTATTTTGTCAATTTACAATTAATTGTAATGTTGTTACAATAGTTAATTGTACAATTTGTAATATTTAATTTTTTTAGAGGAGTTTGTAATAGTTTATTAGTTCTCTTAATTTGTATTTTGTATAATTGTAAACTACTCATTTTAGCTTAATGCCTTAGTGATGATTATTACTTAATTAGTTAATAGGTGAAATTTTTTATAATCTATATATATTATATATTTTTATTTTTATTTTTTAAATATATAAATTAAATTCTGGGCTCAAAATGGCCCAAAAACAGATTCTGGGCCCAAAGTGGCCCAAAAACAGATTCTGGGCCATTTAGGGCCCAGAAAAATATACTGGGCCAAAGGCCCAGTAGTGGGGTGAGGGGGTGAGGGCGGATGGAGGCTCACCCCCGCACCCTGGCCACCGGATGGGGTACCCCGCCCCCGCATGGACGGGGGCGGGGTGCGGGGAAAATTCCCCACCCCCCGCATATGCGGGGGCGGGGGGCGGGGGAGGGGTGGCCCCGTCCCGTAGGGGGCGGGTATCACCCCTAACGTCACCTATAAAATAATCATGTAATTTTCATAAATTTCTATTCAATCACATATTTCGATATTTAAGCCTAAGTTTCTAAAATTACATATTTTAATTCCTTAAAACCTAAAATTCTCATAACCTCGAAATATATCATCACTTCCTAATTTCATCAATAATCAAATAATAAAAATTCCGTTAAAAACATTAGTTTCCTAAAATACTAAAATAATAAAACCCACGTACGCCCAAAGAAAAACCTGCAGTCCAAGTGAAACCAGTTTCTTTAACAAAGGTGTTTTGGGAAAGAAAAGACCGTTTCATAGACTGAAATCAAAACTTAACACATGTTTTAAAATAAAATAAATACTGATTTAGAACTAAAGAGACGTGCGCTGTGGCTTACCCAATGAGCATAGGGGACCCGTGGTAGAGAGCACGGGTGGCGGGACTGGGTGATCAGCGAAGGCACTGTCGAGTTGAGCAGCTGAACAAGAGAGGAAAAGTGATTAGAGAGAAGGTGATCATGGCGTGAGGGAGAAGGGAAGCTCATCGTGAGACAACAAGGCGTGCTGCAGTCAAGGGTGCTGAGCGTCGACCTGGGCAGTGTCCGAAAGTGTTCCTGTGTCTTCCTCTAGCAGATGAAGGTGCGTGAAGGTGGTAGGTGGTCGGGCAGGTGGAGGAAAAAGGGGCTGAGAGTACAAAAATTGCTCTGTTTTGGCATAGCAAAACAGATGATAGTTGCTGGGTTGTTTTCATGGTGTTCGGACGTGAGGTAGTGTGCAGTGATGCTGTTGAGCTGGGCGTGAGGGCAAGAGAGGCAGTGAGATGAGTGGGAGGGAGGGCGAGAGAGACCGAGAGAGGCCGAGAGAGAACGTAGCTCACCGCATGGAACAAAACGGCGTGTGGCTTCACTGACTTGAACAGGAAAAACTGAAAATGCAAAGGAGAGGAATATTGTAGCTCGGATAGACAAAAAAAAAAATCACTGGTTTGTGGAGAAAAACTAAAACCGAAAATGGAGGACCCGAAGGAAGAAACAGAAAAATAAATGAAGAGAAGAGAAGAAGAAGTTAATGCACGGCTTGAGGAAGAACAAAACAGAGCAGTGCAGAGGAAATAGAGAGGGGTCGGTGCAGGAGAAGAAGAATGAAAGAACAAGAAAGAAGAAGAGAAGAGGAAGAAGCCCTAAGGCTGGGAGTGAAACGGCACCGAGTGGTAAAAGAAAATAATGGGCTAGGTTGGCTCAAAACTTGGGCTAGAATCCGAATGGGTTGGGCCCAAAAGAAAACAAAAAGGCTAACCCAAAATAGCCCATTCCGAAAAAATTAGTAAGTCCAACAAATGAAAAGGAGCAATAAAAATAAATAAAAGTCAAATAAAAACACTACAACTCAATATTAATAAATAAATAAAATAATTAAAGTCCAACAATAAAATAAAATAAAACAAAGGACAAATTTAAATGTAAACAATAATTAATATCCAGCAAGCACATTAAAATAAATTTCACAGCTTCAAAATCGTAAAAATAAACTAACGAGAAATCCCATAAATTTAAAATAAGAGAACCAAGATTTAAGTTAATTAAAATATTCCTTCAATTAAAATACACTAAAATACGAGGTGTCGCATTTACAATCTTGATAGAAGTAATTATAGCAACAAAGGAAGTTTGAAGATAGAACGTAGACATTATTATTTCAAAAGGATGGCACCATAACTACTGATTTGGGTTTCGATTAGTGTAATTCATCTTTTAGTATGCATTTTTCTTAAATTTTTTAATAATTTTTAATATTTTAAAAAAATTACAATATTATTAAAAAATAATTTCTTAATTATTAAATTAAAAAAATGTGTGGGAGATTTTCTCGAGACACAAAGCATCTGCCATTTCAAAAAGGGAAAAAAGGACCATTCGTTCGAAGTTTGAAGGTGGGTCAAGTGGTAAAACCTTGCCAAACACATCCTTAATGGAATAAGACTTTTCAACAGTCTAAGATATGGGGCAGATTTCGACAATCCCTGGCCTGTTATCAATCTATCTCGTCAGTTGCAAAAAAGGACTCCATTTTAGAAAGTCAAATGCATCCCCCGTAACAATTGTCTTACCAATCAACTCCTTAATGCCTCTTCCCTCTTCCCCTCCAGACTATGATCCATTTCTAAATCTCTCTCCACCACTTCACGTTTTCTTGATCCCCAAATGAAATCAAAAAACCTCTTTCCCACCCTTTTGTCACCCATTTTTCCTCTGTTGAATCTATGCATATTCCTCATCCTCTCTTCTCCTCTACCAAGAAAATCCCAAGGTGTAGTCGACCCTTACTTCCAAGCCAGCAGTGCTGAGCCTGAAAACTGTGGTGATGGGCAACCTATCAAGTATCCATTCCACATCCAAGGCAAGCAAAACAGTTCTTGTGGGTATGCGGGATTCGAGCTCTCTTGCAACAACAATGGCCAACCCACCATCAGCATCCAAAGTAACGACTATATCATCCACAACATTTCCTATGAAACCGAAATCCTTTGCGTCTCAAACTCTGACTTTTGGAATTCAACCACCGGTTGTATTCCTTTAACTCAAAACATAACCATTCCTGGTGGCCGGTTCGAGCTAGCACTGTTCCAAACCCATGTGAATCTGCTTTATGGTTGCAACACTTCGATACTTAAGAGTACGTTAAGGTTTTCTGCATATCCTGGTTGTGATCATGAGGAAAACAATACATATCCCCTAGTGTATTTTCACCAATACATATTGAACTTCTTGGGTGGAAATGCATCGCAGTAATGGGGCGAAGAAGCCTCTTTTATAAAGGACTTTGTCAATGAGTAGGAGCCTTGCCGCCTTTCTCCTTACTCTTCTCACCTCTTCCTTTGTATCTGGTAGCTTTCCCTAGTCCAGATATCTAACTACTTTGCTCGCCCATTCAGGGATGCTGGTACCCAAGACCCCTATCTCCATTCCAATGGTTGGGATTTCAATGACTCTGTGCTCTACTTGCCATGGGAGAGGTGCCTCGTCCATGCCCAATGTTGCCCTGGCCAACCTATCCTCCACTTCATTTTCTGCTCTCGGGATCTGGGCTATATTGAAATATGAGAGGAGATCTCGTGCTTCCCACACAAGTTCAAGATACTTCTTCAATCTTTCCCCTTTTGTTGCATACAAGCTTAATACTTGATTCACAATCACTTGAGAGTCCGACTTGACTTCCACCTCGGTTGCTCCTATCTCGACGGCTAGGAAAAGCTCTGCTACGAGTGCTTTATATTTTGCTTCGTTATTGGTTACCTTGAAAGTAAGTGTTGCCATATGATGCAACTTCCTTCTATCGGGATCTACCAGGTGTATCCCTAGGCCTCCGCCTGTCTTGCAGAATGAACCGTCGACGTAAAGTACCCACGGCTTTCCTGTTGGGGCTACTGTGTCTTCTTGAGGGAAACCTGAGAATTCTGCTATGAAGTCGGCTAGAACTTGTCCTTTAACTGCCTTTCTAGGTTCGTACCTTAAGTCAAACTCACTTAATTCTATTGACCATCCAATCAGTCTTCTCGAACTATCTGGTTTCTTCAAAGTTTTTGCCAAAGGGGCCTCCGTAAGTACCTTTATAGTGTGGGCTTGAAAATATGGACGGAGTTTTCTAGCTGCTGTTACTAGGGCAAAGGCTAGCAATTCGACCTTCGGGTATCTTATCTCGGCTCCCTTAAGGGCCCTACTAGTGTAATATACCGGGTGCTGAGCTGCCTCCTCCTCTTTTATCAGGACGGTGGACATAGCATTTGGGGAAACCGTGAGGTAGGCGTGAAGCACGTCGCCTTTTTGTGGTTGTTTCAAAAGTGGCGGGCTGGCCAAATGCCGCTTTAGCTTCTCAAACGCCTCATTGCACTCTTCGTTCCAGGGATGCGTCTTCCGCAACACCTGGAAGAAAAGGAGGCATCTGTCTGTTGATCGAACGATGAATCTCTCTAGGGCGGCTATCCTGCCCGCCAACTGCTGTGTCTCATTCAGGTTCTTGGGTCGTTTCATGTTGAGTATGGTAGCTATCTTTTCTAGAGAGGCCTCGATTCCTCTTTTAGACACAATGTAGCCCAAGAACTTCCCCGATCCTACCCCGAAAGCACACTTTGCAGGGTTCAGTTTCATCTTGTAACGGCGTAGAATTTCAAACGCCGTCCTCAGGTCGCCCAAGTGTCGAGTGGATTCTTTACTCTTCACTAAAAGGTCGTCTACGTAGACTTCCATGGATTTTCCAATCTGCTCCTTGAACATCCGATTCACCAGCCTTTGATATGTTGGCCCTGTGTTCTTCAAACCAAACGGCATAACCTGATAGCAATACAACCCCCGGTCTGTTATGAATGAAGTTTTCTCCTCGTCCGTCGGGTACATCCGGATTTGATTATACCCAGAGTAGGTGTCCATAAAACTCAACATACGGTGTCTTGCTGTGGCGTCCACGATTATGTCAATGTGTGGCAGGGGAAACTATCTTTAAGGAATGCTTTGTTTAGATCAGTAAAATCTACGCACATTCTCCACTTTCCATTTCCTTTTTTCACCATAACTATATTGGACAACCATTCCGGGTAGTGAAACTCCTTAATGAATCAGGAGGCGAGCAACTTTTCTACTTCTTCTTTGATTGCGGCGTACTTCTCTCCGCTGAATAATCTCCTTTTCTGGCGTACAGCTTTGTGTGCGGGGTCCACGCCCAAACGATGTTCAATGACTTCGTTATCTATGCCCGGCATTTCTTCATGACTCCAGGCGAAGACATCCCTGTATTCGACCAATAATTGCTTCAATGCCTCTCTTTCCTCCAATGGCACATTAGTCCCAACGCGCGTTGTTGACCCAGGGCGGTTGAGGTGTAATACCACGAGTTTTAGCGGCTCATTTACCTCAGCATGTTGCTGGCTCTGTTCGTCCCGGACTTCCACCTCCTCTAATAGGGTTGCCGCCAGTGAGGGAGGAAAATGAGGGATTAGTTCTTCATTTCGTTCTTCTACCATACACATCTCCTCTTGACCTTTCCTGAGCTCCGGAACATAACATTCTCACGCTAGAGCCTATTCACCTTGTGACTCCCCTACCCCATTGTCGGTTGGAAACTTCATCTTAAGGTGATAAGTGGAAGTTACCGCCCGTAGTTAATTAAGTGTTGGTCTCCCAAGTATGGCGTTGTAGGAAGAGGGCGCTTTTACCACCAGGAAGTCAGTCATGGTTGTAACCGTCTGTGTCCCGGATCCAGCGGTTATTGGGAGGGTAATGGCGCCTATGGGGAGGATGGTGTCCCCGGGGAAGCCTTTCAACGGTGTTGGGGAAGGTTTTAGTCTACTGACATCAATTCCCATCTTTACAAACGCCTCCCAGAATAGGATGTCGGCTGAGCTTCCATTGTCAATCAGAACTTGCCTGGTCGTGTACTTCGCTATCACCAAAATGATTACCAACGCATCATCATGTGGATACAATATTTCTTTCCGATCTGCCTCTGCAAAAGAAATCACCATTCTGTCTCCACCCAGCCTTGGTTGCTTGGGGACTATCCGTTACAAAAACTTCTTCGTATCTGGCCTTTCGCACATATGCCTTTCGGCTAGATGTGGACGTGCCACCTCCTGCAAACCCTCCTGCTATGGTCCGGATTTCTCCTATGGGCGGCCTATTCCTTTCTCCCCTGGGGGTTGCTCTGTTCCCATCATTCTGGCGATTAGGCGCCATGTACTGTCGCTCAGGACTCCTACTCCTTTTGGTTTCCTGGTGTCTTCTTGGTTTTGAGCCCTCTATGATCATCCGCTCTAACTCCCCGGTTCCAGTCATTTCTACTACTCTTTTCTTCATGGTCGTACAGTCTTCGGTCTAGTGGGACCCGGTTTGGTGATATTTGCAATAACGTCCACTCGTATTGCGACGTTCTTCTGTTTCCTTTTCGTCTTCCCGCACATTTAAGTTATTGTGTATGAGCCTAGGGTTGTAGTCCGCCCTTTTCTCTTGCCGTCTCTCTTGCCGTCTTGCACCAATTTTTCTATCGATTTGGCCGCCTCTTCTTTTAGGCTTACTACTCGCCTTCCTTGGGTTGACCAAAGTTTGTAATGTATCTTCAGCATTGACAAAGTCATCTGCTTTGTCCATGAAGTCCCTGAGGGTGGATGGAGTCCTTCTGGCAAGTTCTGCCATAAAAGGACTTTGGGGCCATATCTCACCCAGCAGGGCGGCGAGAGTGATCTTCTCATCTTGGTCGTCCGTCGTTAGACGTTCTTTGTTATAAAGCGCGTAAGGTAGGTTTTCAGGTCTTCGTCTTCTCCCTGTTTAATTGTTAGCATATAGGCAGCTGGGCATCTGCGCCTTCTACTTGGCATGAACTGAGTTAAGAACTGCTTAGCCAATTCTTCGAAACTGTCTATTGACAGTGGCCGGAGAGTTCCGAACCACCCTCTCGCTGTTCCTTTAAATGTCAATGGAAATGTCTGGCAGGCTATCCCGCCGGGAAAGCCGTGGAGTGTTATATAAGCTTTGAAGTTCTCCAGGTGATCCACTGGATCCTTAGACCCATCGTACAGGTCTACCTGGGGCACATTGAATTTTGGCAGGAGGGGCACGGCCATAATTCTTTCGCTATATGGCAAATCTGTTTTGTTGAGCAGGCACTCAATTGAAGAAGATCCTCCTATCTTCTTTGCTATTTCTTCATACTTCTCCGCTAGTTCTTTCAACTCGTCGTGCATCTTTTCTTTCTCCGTCCGTCCCAGGTGTGACTCCATATTGGATGATTCTTCTCCTTCTCCTTGTTCACTATGGGCGGGTACGGCAGTATTGCTAGGTTCAACATTGCTCTGCCTTAGGTCGTCATTCTCCTTCTTCAAATTCTCCATTGCTTCCAATGCTTACTTCAATCTTTCCTCAGTTGCTGCTAGTCGCGCTTCGACAGATGGATCCATTGCTCGGCTCGCCACAAAACGGGTGACAGTTGGCATGTGAGAACCACGTAAAGGGATTATCAATAGAAAAATCCCACAGACGGCACCAATGTAAAGGACGTGTATCACTTCCAATCTGCGTCGTAAACCTGCACAATGACCCCAGTGAAGTTGGCCTGGTTCGCCTGGGAACACTCCGATTCTTAAGTTAGTTTTTGAGTTTTGAAATAATTCAATGAGAACTCAGAAAAATCCCCTCCTGGCGATTGAGGGTTACCTAGTATATATAGGATTCCTGTTGTTTCGTTTAGCTAATGCCGGATCTTCCGAGGTGGATCCGAGTTTTAGGGATGCACTCTGTGGTTGAGGTGGTCACATATCTGCATGGGATCCCTGCTTTCTCGTAGGTGGTTACATGCATATCTTTGACTTGGTCGGGCTTTCAATACGCCGGTTTCGTATGCTTGGCCAAAGGCCCTTCTTGTTGGGCCCCTTTTATATTTGAGCCTGTTTATTCAAATTGGACTTTTTTTTTATTATCATAAGCCCTCCAGTGGTTATTGTCAGTGTCGCAATGGTAGTAGTGTTCATTGTGTCAAAGGTACGACTGTCTAAGTAATAAAGAGAAACTATTTGGGATGCACACAACACAAGTGTGGAAAATGAATGTAGATTTCTTTAATTTTGGAAGTTTTAGTTATACCAAATTCATGTACAGCAAGCTTAATTCGCTGTTTCTTAATTCACGAGTTGCTTCTGACATTGCTTTGTAAAAAGAATTTCAAAGGATACCAATTCAATTCTGCGTCAGTACGTTTATTTTCATTTTGTAAACTAACCTGACTGCTTTGTTGTTGTATCTTCTTTGCAGAGAACAAGAATGTCATGAAAAGGAAATGGGTGATACCATTAATAGGTAAGATGTCTCTTCAATCATCTTTCTTTTTGAAATTCATACATGCCATATGGGGTGGGAGCCCATGGAAATGAAGTGGAAAAACTTATGGAATGTTCACTCTGTTCCTGTGTTTAAAAGTCGATTAGGAGTAAATGGAAATTTTACAGAAGAAAAAAATGAAGGGGGAGAGGAATATGCTTCTTCCTTTTCTTCCCCTCGAAAACTCAATTTTTCATAACATCTAGTTTGCCATTTGCGAGTCATCGTTCTTTCCCCCTTCCCTTCATTGGTATGGTTGGTTATGAATATTTAGAGCACTAGCTTTATTATTTTCAAGCAACAGCAAATAAATAATGGCCCCTGCTTTTCTCCAATGTTGTCTGCTATAATCCCAGAAGATGGACATATATGAACACGATGCACAAAAAACTTTAGTAATAAAGAGAAACTAATTGGGATGCACACAACACAAGTGTGGAAAATTTGTGGTTATTACCTTTTTGTAGTTATTTAAGTTTTAGTGGTCGTCTCTTTTTTTTTTTTTTCTTAATTATTTATGTAGCTAAGAAATTTCTCTTTCTATTTTTTCATTTTTCTATTTCTAATTCTTGTCAGTTTTTTAAATACTTTTCAAAACTCTTTTACATTCTTGTCATTTTCTTTCTAATTTTAAGAAACATAGTTTATTTTTTTAAATATTGTTTTTTCATTTAAAGTTATTTTATTTCCTTCTGCCTTTACCATTTCGGTAATTCCATGCCATCGCCCACTTTTTTACAATAAGAGAAATGATTTGTACGAATTCTAAATATACAAGTTTTGTGCAAGTCTATGTTAAAAAGTGAATCCCATGTTAAGAAATTATTAAAAAAAAACTAATTTTTATTAGTGAGACCCATTTTTCTATAAAGAGCTTGCATAGAACTTATTTATTTGGAGATTGTACCTAACATTACTCTAACAATAACTAGCTTCTTATAATTCTAACAGTTACAACTTTTTCGCGAAGAAATTTAGATATCGGGTAGTTTTGTCATTGCTTTGTCACTATCCCTGTTAAAAAATTCCAAATTAAGCATGCCATTAATTTTGCCTCTCGTTTATCTTCGTTTTGTAAAATTAGACCACTTTGTTGTATCTTAATTTCTTTTGTCCAAGAGGAAAAGAAACAGGAATCGCTGATACCATTAGGTAACATGCCTTCTAAATCACTTAAGTTCTTTTTTCATGTGGAAATCAAATTATGCATCACACGATAAGCTTGACAGCTTGTGTTCTTTATTATTTGAATGCAACCATTTTATCTATTGGGATTGGGGTTCTGATCGTGGTTATAATCTACTGTTTGAGGAGAAAGTTCCCTTATTTGAAAGTGTCTCACAAAATATTGAGGACTTTCTAAAAAGCTTTGGACCTCTTGCTATAAAAAGATATAGTTATTCAGAAATCAAGAAAATGACCAACTTTTTCAATGAAAAATTAGGCCAAGGAGGCTAATTTTTTTTTTCAGAGGTCAGCTTCACTAACTCAATGCCCACTTTCTTTTTTCTCTTTTCCCTTTTCTGTGAATGCTTTTCTTTAGTTTTCCTAGTAAGTTTTGCTTCTTCATTCTGTGTTGTGACCTGGGCATGTTTTAGTTGGTTGTATCATTTGTCTTCCCAAATTCACAATTAAAAAAAAAAAATTCTGACCTCTATTTCTCACCAGAAAGAAGTCTCATTCTCCAACTCCAATCTGAGACCTCGGATAGATCCCATTACCAACATTCGCATTGGTGGCGGCAGGGGATTTGGACTGCCCCCTCCAGCAAAGTTTAGAAGCGGGCATTTGCCCTCAAATGCCAGTCGGTGTCTACGGCTATACTGGGTAATGTAGACGAGAGAAAGTCTAATTTTGACAATGATATGAGCACTGGTTCAGAGGAGGAGGTTTTTTTGGAAAGCAAAATCAAAAGAATGTTGAAGTTTCAATTTTAACAAAAGTTCGCTTTCGCAGATAGAGCAGAACCATGCAATTACTATATGGCACTTTACAGAGACCATGTGGCAAGACACATTATGCAACGAACACACAATCTGCAAGATTTTTATCCCAGCTCCACTAGCATCTGCATAAGGAAGAGAATCATGGGCCACATAGTCAATCTTGTACTGGTCAAGAAATTCTTGAGTGATCACCCAAGGTGCATTGGGAATGACTTCATCCACCCACCTGCAATGACGAAGAGATTCATAGCGTTCGTCCTCCGTCATAACAGTTTTTCCTTTATATCTATAGGTGATCTCATCACTGCAACATCCAACAAGCAAATGGGTGCTTGGGAACAATTTATTGGCTTGCTCAAGGGAGCGAGCATGGCTGAAGTGGAAGAGATCGTACATCCCATCAATATAGACTCGAACATGAAGGTCCGATACACTGTCATCAGAGCTATTGTTCGAATGTAAAATGGTGGCATTCTTGGGCTTAGGTTCCTCCATTCAATGATTCGAATCGCCAGTCACTCGACTATAGCAGTGATTTAACACTATTGAGGAGGAGGTTTATGAGAGCCGATATTTCCTAGATTCATCGCCACAAGACGAAAGGATTCCCTGTGGTACTACTGCTCATAGATACGGGAAGCCAGAGCAGAGGCCGCTGCATTATGCTAGGAAAGGGATGGAACTAGCTCAAACGAGACGAAGACGAAGAAACACACGCAAGATCCAGACGATCGAACATGAAAAAGAAACCCACATGAATGGAGGATAAAAGAATTTCTTGTGACTCGGTTTGTGCTTCGATTAAGTTCTGGTTGGCTTGGGTTGCTTCCAAAATGAAAGAGTCCAAGAGATTGAGTGCTTCAGATGAAAATTTGTTAAGGCAGTTGCAGATTCCATTTAAACATCTACCTATTAACAGAATGCAAGTAGTGAAATGGAGGAGGCCTGTTGTGGACTTTGTGAAATTAAACATAGATGGGTGCTCTATGGGGAACCCGGGTCCTGCTGGTGTAGGTGGGGTGATCCGTAGCTCTAATGGCCAATTATTACGTGGCTTTGCAAAATTTCTGGGCAATCAAACAAATAATGTTGCGGAAGTTCTCTCTGTTTTGCATGTTCTGCGTGTGGTGGACATGAAGGGATTTACAAAGGTGGAGATTGATATGGATTCTAAACTCGTAATGGATTGGTTGAAAAAGAAACATTGTGGCTTTTGGTACTTGAGGATTTTTGGGAAGAAATTATGCTGAGGTTAGAGGGTAAACAGATTGCTATTAATCACATATTTAGAGAAGTTAATGCTGTTGCAGATGATTTGGCAAAAATGGGTGCTAAAGGTGTGAACAAGCTTTGGGCTGGTAATGTTGGCATTCCGGCGTCAATTAGAGGCTTAGTTAGACTTGACATAGGAAATGTTCCTTATATTCGTTCCTGTTCATATTGATTCTTGTAATTCTTTCATTGATTATTTTTTATTTTGGCTTCATTGTTGTTTCTGTTCGGGAAATAAGTGCACTGCTAGAAGTTTAGTTTCTAGCACTTAAGAGTTGTACATGGTTTCCTTTGCCAAAAGTAAAGATTTATGAATCAAATTTGAGTGAGGATCAATTCTGAACATGTGATCACTCTCTCTTTGGAAATTAAAAAAAAAAAAAACCTGAAAGCTCTATTTTCTTTCTTATTGCATGCATTTTGTCTTTTTTTTTTTTTTCGACTGACGTCACATCAACGACTCTCCACCCTTTGCGCCAACCGACTGTACGCAGGAAAATTGTTTCAAAAAGGGAAAAAAGGACCATTCGTTCCAAGTTTGAAGGTAGGTCAAGTGGTAAAACTTTGCCAAACACGTCCAATTGGAATAAGACTTTTCAACAGTCTTAAGATATGGGGCAGATTTCGACAATCCCTGGCCTGTTATCAATCTATCTCGTCAGTTGCCAAAAAGGACTCCATTTTAGAAAGTCAAATGCGTCCACCTTCCCTAACAATTGTCTTACCAATCAACTCCTTAATTCCTCTTCCCTCTTCCCCTCCAGATTATGATCCATTTCTAAATCTCTCTCTACCACTTCACGTTTTCTTGATCCCCAAATGAAATCAAAAAACAGCTTTCCCACCCTTTTGTCACCCATTTTTCCTCTGTTGAATCTATGCATATTCCTCATCCTCTCTTCTCCTCTACCAAGAAAATCCCAAGGTGTAGTCGACCCTTACTTCCAAGTCTGCAGTGCTGAGCCTGAAAACTGTGGTGATGGGCAACCTATCAAGTATCCATTCCACATCCAAGGCAAGCAAAACAGTTCTTGTGGGTATGCGGGATTCGAGCTCTCTTGCAACAACAATGGCCAACCCACCATCAGCATCCAAAGTAACGACTATATCATCCACAACATTTCCTATGAAACCGAAATCCTTCGCGTCTCAAACCCTGACTTTGGGAATTCAACCACCGGCTGTATTCCTTTAACTCAAAACATAACCATTCCTCGTGGCCGGTTCGAGCTAGCACCGTTCCAAACCTATGTGAATCTGCTTTATGGTTGCAACACTTCGACACTTGAGAGTACGTTAAGGTTTTCTGCATATCCTGGTTGTGATCATGAGGAAAACAAAAACAGTTCGGTTCTGGTCCTGCCCGAAAATGACCCAAAGCTAAGGAACGTATCGAAGGCGTGCACAACTCGGGTCGTAGCACCCGTTGAACCTTATGAGCGTGAGAATCGTGATGGAATTGAAAGGGCCCTGATAAATGGATTTAGGATGAAATGGAAGGCCAGCGAATGCAGCATTTGCCAGGAAAGCGGAGGGCGGTGTGGATTCAATTACACGGATAGGCATTTCAGGTGCTTCTGCCCTGATAGATCTTATGCCTGGCAATGCATTTCTGGTGAGTTTTCTCTCTCTAAAAGACTTCCTTCTCCTCCACAATTATAGAAATTCAATCCAAGTTTGATGGATTGGCTCTCTGTGCAAATTAAATGAGTTGCGTGCTAGGCCAAGCATTTCCACTTGTCTGCGAAGTGGCTCGAGGATGATTCTCTAGTGCCCCTTTTTTCTTTGCGTTTCACAAATATCATTCATTTAGGTGGATCGCACTTGAGTTCACGGGACTAGAGGATTAGATATATATATATATATATATATATATAGAACAAAATAGACTCATCTTAAACTTTGGAATATAGATTCCAACCTAACTACCTTTCATTTAAGAAAAATTCTTAGGAGAAATTATTGTTGATATTAGTCATTTTTACACATAATATGTAATTTTATCCAGATTGTTCATCTCTTAAAGTTAAAATTATGAGAAAAAAAAATGAGAGGAGGAGAAGAAATCACATAGTGAGTGTAAGGTGTGTACTACTATAATGACTTTTCTAGCATTACTCTTCATTTAATACTATCACGTTCTAATGCTAAAATATAACTTAATTGCTTTTTTATTTTATTAATGTTGTGTTTGTATGCTGAACTGAATAGAGTTGACTTGAGATGATATAATATTGTTAAAATATTATTTTTTTAATATGATTATTATTTTAAAATTTAAAAAAATTAAATTATTTATTATATTTTATGTTGAAATTTAAAAAAATTATAATGATGAGTTGGACGTGCTTAGCAACCAAACGAAGCCTTAACTGTACTGAATTAGACTTCTGACATGGGTGGTCGTGGTCCCATAGACTGTACTTAAATTTTACGAGAATACAAATTGTAGATGATGCTTTATACACAACTTCTGTGTACACGGTATTTCTTTTTACGAGGCAAAAATTTAATAAAACCCTTTATTTATTCGAAAGTCATATATAGGACCATAATGATCATGCAGCAAGTTTTTAAAAGTCTTTTATCTTAATATTGAATAGGAATCACAAACCCCTAGTTGATCATGCTTGAATGGTAGACTATCAAAGTCAATTACCGGCTGCCACTTTGGTGGCAATTTCAAAATTTGATAGTGATCTGCAGGAGAGAAAACGACAGAGACTTAGGGACTTATAATTTTAATGGCGGTGTTCGATCGGTTTGTATTATATATATTATTGTATTGCATTATAGTGAGGGCGGCCGAGGGCGGCCAATTTGGAGATTATAAATTATTAGGTATTATAAAGTATTCTGTGAAGTAATGATTCGTTCTCGAAAGATTCAATCGAAAACTGAAATAATTCGTCCTTGGACATATTCAAATTGGTGATTCAGCCATATTGGCTCACGAATTAGAATAGTAAAAAAGAAATAGAAAAAGTTAACCCTTCAGCTGACCTACGAGGTTGAGTTTCTTACCTCACCATAATTATTAGCTTTGATAATATCTGCATGTGGGTGGAGGCAAGGAAGAAGAAAATAATTTGTTACTGATGGCGTTTTCCCATAGGAAGCTGAAGGTTTAGATAAGATCGATAGAGCGAGACAAGCAAATACCATGTGTTTTCAAATTAAGCAATCAGTGCAACCCAGTCCAATCAAACACGTACACCCAGGTCATGGAAATGCCAAAACTGAGACCGATCAAGTGGAGGCCACTAGCAGTATTGCTCCTACGCGGCTCCACTACCCACTATCGCCGTGTTCTTGATCAACCATGTCGTCTGGTCCCCCACCTGATGGGTTTTCAGAACTTTTTCAATTAGCTTTTACACCTACAAACTGGCCCATACTTTAGCTGTGACTACCCGAGTTTTCCCACCATCTCCAAAGGGCACTCCTTTTTACACGACCTCCAGCTTCATTGATTCGTTCTCTGCTCTCTCTCCTTCACGGTCTCTGATCTTTTGATCGGTCTTCCCTTGGATTCACTCACAACCATTCTGACCTGCTCTTCTTTTGTAACTTCACAGCCTAGGTTTCTGTTGGTTATGAGAAATCCTTAAGGTCAAGTACTTGAATGGGAATGGTGGTCGATGTGGGATTGTAAAGAGACAAATTACTAGCTAGCATTATCCGAATATGGAAGACAAGGTGTTCTTATCCTATCATAAAGTGTTATGTTGCCGAGATTATTATATAAATATTAACTTTCAGTGACATGACATGATAGCATAAGAGTAGTACATGTCTATATTTCAAGACTATCTAAACGTGTATGACATTGCCCCGATGGAACCCATCACTGAAGATGCCATAGCAGCAAGGCTGTTACAGATCGTTCTTCTGTAAGCTTTCTTTCTTTTTTGCTTTGACATGATTCTTGTTAGAAGAATAGAAGCAGCTTAGGAGACCTTCTAATTGGGCCTAACATTCTATTGTAGAATGCACATACACCACTTCGGTCTTCATAAGTTGGGTTTAGCAACACAACTTGCCAAGAGCCCATTGCTTGAACAGTAGGATGATAAACTTACACCCCGAACTCTAATTGAATGGGTTTAAGCCTTTAAGCTGCATCTTTATTTATTTAGGTAGGCCCAAAAAATGGGTAGCAAATAGCAATCCCTGCTAATAATATTGTTGACTTCGGCCAGGTTATCTGGGTGCCCCTAAAATCAAATTTTGCGGTGGCCAAGCCTGACTGTGTTTATTCCCCCGTCAGCCACTATTTGTGACCCATTTGTTTACACATTTATAAACTTTTAGCAAACAGAAAAGAAATCACTACGACTGTCATGCATCATAATTTTTTTCCCAACTTCTTTGTATCAAATTCCTTTTTCCTCTGTCCAGACTCCCAGTACATTAGTCTTCACGAGCTAGTATGTATTTTATGTGTAAGACTTCTAGTCATCTAAAGTCTTTATATCAGGTTCTTAGTCTTTATAAAGGAAAACCACCTTCGATTCCCTTCTCCTGCATCTAATTGTAATCATAAAAATGAGCATTTTCATATACATCCTGGAAGATGGATGCTGTTTAGTCATATATATTGTGTAAGGTGTCTGGGATAAAAGACTACTACTTCTTTCTTCCTTTCCTTTCACCTTCGGTCTGTAGTAGCCTAGTGTGCTGAATCTGAAACCTGTGGTGATGGGCAACCCATCAAGTATCCATTCCACATCCAAGGCAAGCAAAACAGTTCTTGTGGGTATGCGGGGTTCGAGCTCTCTTGCAACAACAATGGCCAACCCACCATCAACATCCAAAGTAATGACTATATCATCCACAACATTTCCTATGAAACCGAAATCCTTCGCGTCTCAAACTCTTGACTTTTGGAATTCAACCACCGGCTGTATTCCTTTAACTCAAAACATACTAAATCATCACATCAATTAATGTAAAAAATCATGTTTATAAGTCGGTGTCAAGAATATTATATTGACATCACATGATCTAATTCATTTAAGAATTTTGTGTTTTTTTTTTTTTAATAATTATGACGATGAGTCCCTTGTTCCCACCACGCACATGACGAACTCGTAAAGACCAGAACCCAAGCAAAATTACAGTAACCTTTCAATTGAAAGATAAAAAGACGCCAATGAATGATGTAGAAGTTTCATTAGAAGTCATTATTTCACGATTTAATAGGAATCACAATCCCCTAATGAACTTTTCTAAAGCTTGTGGACCATATGATGTATCTCGTTGTTTGTTTCATTATCAGAAAGACGCGTTATACAATTATTGCCGCTATGCTGTGATCTTCTTCTTCTTCCACCCTTACTAGACGTTTACACGAAAAGTAGAGAGCCAATTTAGACGTGGATCGTGAGATTTCTTTAATTTGGTTGGTTTTCATCAATAGCATGAGTGGAAGATTGAAACTAGACGCAAAGACTTGCACAAAAGTGGGTCAATGGGGGAAGATGTATAGGAAATTCTAGCACCTCCGTGGAGTCTTTGGATGTGGACCTGTGGTGGCATTGTTTCACATACTTGGGGTACCCATGCATATATCCTTGCTTTAAATCTCGGCCTGCTTTTACTAGTGTTCTTCTTCCATTTCCAATTTGAAGGTTAACCACCGTGTTAAAGCAATTTTGGGAATTTTGGAATGGCTTCAGTCTCCAAGTCGTCTGTTTTCCTTCTGCTCACGGACCTCGTGCTGTTTTGCTCGGCTAAAGATGACATTAATGATGTACGAAGGAGTTTGATTGTGGAAGGCTGGGCAAGCTACAGTTCCCATTCTCCAATACCGAGAACCCAGATTGCGGCTTATTCATAAAAGATTGCGACACAAATACTCCGAAGATCCAACTTGTAGTTGGGGGCAGTGAAAGATCATATGAATTTGTACGCTTCTCGTCGTGGCCAGACGTCATAGTTATCAAGGACAAACTGCTTCCCGGCAAATGCGAATCCGTAACCAATTTGAGTCTTCCCAGCTTTCCATCCTTCCATCTTGAAATCCTCACAGCAAATCGGACCCTGTATAAATGCAAAAGCAACCGCAATATTTCTCGCCCACCAAAAAGTTTTAAAAGTCTTGGCTGCAATAATAATGAGTATGAAATTTGGTATAGTCCTTCACAGGATAGGCTTCCGGATGCTTCTAAATGTTCAATTATTCAGCTCCCAATAGGCGATGATGACTGGTTAGAACCCTTTGAGTTCGAAGTTCGAGTGCATTGGTCTGAATATTGTTGGAAGTGCCATGAAGGAGGTGGTTATTGTCAGTATCACAACGATACTGTTCATTGTGACAAAGGTACTACGTCTTTCGAAAGTAATATAAAGAGAAACTATTTGGGATGTGCACACAAGACAAGTGTGGAAAATGAATGTAGATTTCTTCAATTTTTGGAAGTTTTAGTTATATACCAAATTCATGTACAACAAGCTTAATTCAATGGATGTAATTTTGTTCCTATGAAATTTACATCTGACAGTGCTTTGTTACTAACCACAGTAAAAAGAATTTCAAAGGATGCCAATTCAATTCTGCGACAGTACGTTTATTTTCATTTTGTAAACTAACATGACTGCTTTGTTGCTGTATCTTTTTTGCAGAGAAGAAAAGGAAATGGGTGATACCATTAATAGGTAAGATGCCTCTTCAATCATCTTTCTTTTTGAAATTCATACTACATGTCATATGGGGTGGGAGCCCATGGAAATGAAGTGGAAAAACTTATGGAATGTTCACTCTGTGCCTGTGTTTAAAAGTTCGATTAGGAGTAAATGGAAATTTTATAGAAGAAAAAATATGAAGGGGAGGGGAATATGCTTCTTCCTTTTCTTCCCCTTGAAAACTCAATTTTTCATAAAATCTAGTTTGCCATTTGCTGGTCATCGTTCTTTCCCCCTTCCCTTCACTGGTATGGCTGGTTATAAATATTTAGAGCACTTACTTTCTTATTTTCAAGCAACAGTAAATAAATAATGGCCCCTGCTTTTCTCCAATGCTGTCTGCTATAATCCCAGAAGATGGACATATATGAACATGATGCACAAAAAACATTAGGAATAAAGAGAAACTAATTGGGTTGCACACAACACAAGTGTGGAAAATTTGAGGTTATTATCTTTTTGTAGTTATTTAAGTTTTAGTGGTCGTCTTTTTTTTTTTAATTATTTATGTAGCTAAGAAATTTCTCTTTCTATTTTTTCATTTCTCTATTTCTAATTCTTGTCAGTTTTTTAAATAATTTTCAAAACTCTTTTACATTCTTGTCATTTTCTTTCTAATTTTAAGAAACATAGTTGATTTTTTTTAATATTGTTTTTTTCATTTAAAGTTATTTTATTTTCTTGTGCCTTTACTATTTCAGTAAATTCCATGCCAAAGCCCACTCTTTTACAATAAGAGAAATGATTTATACGAATTCTAAATACACAAGTTTCGTGCAAGCCTACGTAAAAAAAGCGAATCCCATGTTAAAAAATTATTAAAACAAAACTATTTTTTATTAGTGGGGCCCATTTTTTTTATAAAGAGCTTGCATAGAACTTATCTATTTGGAGATTGTACCTAGCATTACTGTTACAATAACTAGCTTCTTATAATTCTAATAGTTGCAACTTTTTTGCGAATAAATTTAGATATCGGGTAGTTTCGTCATTGCTTTGTCACTATCCTTGTTAAAAAATTCCAAATTAAGCATGCCATTAATTTTGCCTCTCGTATATCTTCGTTTTGTAAAATTAGACCACTTTGTTGTATCTTAATTTCTTTTGTCCAAGAGGAAAAGAAACAGAAATACCATTAGGTAACATGCCTTCTAAATCACTTAATTTCTTTTTTCATGCGGAAATCATATTTTGCATCAGACGATAAGCTTGTGTTCTTTATTATTTGAATGCAGCCATTTTATCTATTGGAGTTGGGGTTTTGACCATGGTTATAATCTACTGTTTGAGGAGAAAGTTCCCTTATTTTTGGAAGAAGGAAAGTGTGTCTCATCAAAATATCGAGGACTTTCTAAGGAGCTTTGGACCTCTTGCTATAAGAAGATATAGTTATTCAGATATCAAGAAAATGACCAACTTTTTCAAAGAAAAATTAGGCCAAGGAGGCTATGGTGGTGTCTACAAGGGTAAGCTACAAGATGGTTGTCTTGTGGCAGTGAAGGTTTTGAAAGAATCAAGAGACAATGGAGAGGAATTTGTTAATGAGGTTGCAAGCATTAGTAGGACCTCCCATGTCAACATTGTCACTCTTATGGGCTTTTGTTTTGAGGGTTCCAAACGAGCACTCGTTTATGAGTTTATGTCTAATGGATCACTTGAAAAGTTTATATACAAAGAATATCCTTCAAAGGCTGATCATCAACTGGAGTGGAAAACATTATACAAGATTGCAGTTGGGATAGCTCGAGGACTAGAGTACTTGCATAAAGGTTGCAATGCACGAATCTTGCATTTTGATATAAAGCCTCACAACATTCTTTTAGACAAGAACTATCATCCAAAGATATCTGATTTTGGTCTTGCAAAGATATGTTCAAGAGACGAGAGTATTATATCAATGTTGGGCACTAGAGGGACTGTAGGATATATAGCTCCAGAAGTATTCAGTAGAAATTTTGGAGGGATCTCTCACAAGTCTGATGTTTATAGTTATGGAATGATGATTTTGGAAATGGTTGGGGGTAGAAAGAAAATAGATATTGAGGGTGATCGTACTAGTGAAATATACTTTCCTCATTGGGTTTACAAGCGTCTTGAACTAGATGAAGAGTTAAGCCTGCAGGGCCTCGTGATGAATGAAGAGGATCGTGAAAATGCAAAGAAGATGATAATTGTGGGTTTGTGGTGCATACAAACTGACCCTTCAAACCGGCCAGCAATGGGCAAAGTTTTGGATATGTTGGAAGGTAGTTCTGAGTACTTACAAATCCCACCCAAGCCTTTCTTGTCCTCCCCATCAAGATCACCTCAGACAAAATTGCCATTTGATTCTTCCACGACAATGGATGTCTTACAGGTTGAATCTATAGGATGTTCCTAGAGAATGATATTTTCTTTGAAACTGAAATCTCAATGTAGGTGAGTCATCCATTACATGATTAGATTTTGAATGTCTTGACTTATATGATCATAATCCTTGGATCCTTTTCACGGCTTATAGAATGATGTGTTGGTAGTCTACCGATACGAAGCTAGCAATTAATACATCATTTCTTTTTTTCTTTTGAGTGTAAAATCAAGTAAGATAATAAAGACTACTAAATATTTGTATTTAATTTGTCACTATTCCCTTTTCACACTTATATATAGACCATGAAACATTTGTACATAGTTTGTCATCCATCCAGATTTCCCCCTATTATCTGTAGACAAATCTACTAACAATGACAATTAAGTCAATTAAAAACTTATCATCTAATCTTAGGCAAACTACATTGTTTAAAGTTGAATAGATGAGCCGACCGGAATTGACTCATTTATTAGAAAAAACATAAATGATAGAGCATACATGTCAGAATATTGTTCCAAGTGTTGGTGGGAAACTCCTTTGCATTGAACTCGTTTTGTTGACCAACTTCAATGAGTTCGATTTGCCGTAAATATGGGCCAATTGTGTCTATATTCAGTGGTAACTTTAATTATCAAATTAACTGATTTGGTTTTGATTTTTATTATGACGAAGATATTTATGTTATTATCTTATCTCTATGCAATTTTTTTTTTTTTTAAATAGAAACTAATGCCTTGTATTTAATCAGACTTGAGAATAACAAAAATGTTACTCCAATGCATTGGACTCTTTTTGCTGGGCAACTCCAATGAGTTCGTTTCCTGTAGATGCGAGCCAAATCACACCAAATCAACGTGTTTATGGGCAATGCAATCTCAATATCACACCCCTTACCACACTATCCATGGTTTGGTTTGGTTTTTGTCATTTTCAAGAGTGGAAGACTGGAACCGTCCTTAAAGACGATTGCATCAATAAGTAAATGTGGAAGTTTGGAGTCAAGAACTGAAAGTCTTTCTCGTGCATGCTAGTAAATGGCGAAGATGATGCGTTGGAAACTCTCTCTTATCTACGTAGAGTCTTTGGCATTGGTAGTACGAAGCGATTTTCCAATGCACAGATCATGTTTCAGATACCATGAGTGGGAAACTCTCTTGGCCTGCTTTTACAGGTCTTCCACCACATCCAAGTTCTGGGTCATCTACCGTATTAAACTGGAAATGGTGAAGGCAAAAAAGAAAAGTAATCAAACACGTCGTCACGATTTTAATTAAAGTATAATCTGGTGTTGCTTTTTTTTTTTTTGGTGAATTGAGAATTTTTTGGATGGCTTCTGTCTCCGTCGCTTCTCTTTCTTCTCTCATACCACGTGCTGATTTACTCAACTATAGAAGACGGTAAAAGATGTCTGAAGAAGATGTTTTATTGTGGCAAACTGGGCCCGTTTGGCTTTCCAGTTTTCTCCAGTAGCCCAAACCCACAATTTGTGGGCAGTGAAAGATGTGAACATCTCTGTGGCTCGTGACATCATACGTATAGAGGACCAATTAAACTGGTTCCGAACAAATGCGAATCCTTAACCAATATGAGTATTCCCAGCTATCCATTCATCTGTCTTGAAATCCTCATGCCCAATCCCGGAGATCCAACTTGTAGTTGGGGGCAGTGAAAGATCATATGAATTCGTAAGCTTCTCGTGGCCAGACGTCATAGTTATCAAGGACCAACTGCTTCCCGGCAAATGCGAATCCCTAACCAATTTGAGTCTTAGCTGCAATAATATTGTTGGAAGTGCCATGGAGGAGGTGGTTATTGTCAGCGTCGCAATGGTAGTAGTGTTCATTGTGTCAAAGGTACGACTGTCGAAGTAATAAAGAGAAACTATTTGGGATGCACACAACACGAGTGTGGAAAATTTGAGGTTATTACCTTTTTGCAGTTATTTAAATTTTAGTGGTCGTCTATTTTTTTTTTTAAGTTATTTATGTAGCTAAGAAATTTCTCTTTCTATTTTTTCATTTTTCTCTTTCTAATTCTTGTCAGTTTTTTAAATACTTTTCAAAACTCTTTTGCATTCTTGTTATTTTCTTTCTAATTTTAAGAAACGTAGTTGATTTTTTTTTAATATTGTTTTTTCATTTTATTTCTTGTGCCTTTACTATTTTAGTTAATTCCATGCCATTACTCACTCCTTTACGAAATGATTTGTACAAATTCTAAATATACAAATCTCGTGTAAGCTTTTATAAAAAAGTGTACCTCATGTTAAAAAATTATAAAAAAAAATTATTTTTTGTTTGTGGAACCCACTTTTTATAAAGAATTTACATAAAATTTATCTATTCGGAGATTGTATTACTCTATTGACTTACTAAATATGCTATTAGTATTAAAATTTTCACATCAATTAGTAGTGTGAAATATCATGTTTGCAACTTGGTTTCAAGAATACATATTCTACACTACTGACATCACATGATACCATGGATGGTGGCTCTCCTGGCTCTGATACCATGTAAGGAACAAAATAAGATGGAGAAGAACACCAAGATGTAGAGCGCATGATGCATGAAAGGGCTGGAAAAACTGTACTGTGCATTACAGAGAATCAAATGAAATGGAAGGCACAACAAGAGGCCTCATATACACGTCCTATTCTGACATCCTAACAGAAAGAATCTTCCTACAACATAATACAGCTCATTGAGGAAATATTTACTAAGGACAATTAAAAATTAAATATACAGATGGAATCTAAATTCATCCTTTACCACTTCTGTGTTATATCTAAGTGACTTGCAGTGGCTGTGAGAGGTAGATGACTTGCAGCTTGACTTTGGGCTTTTGCAGTTTGATTGTGGGCTTTGGCAGCTTGACTTTGGGCTTCATGTCTATTGTGTAATATCCGTCTCCAAGTTTGTTTTATTTCTCCTCTCGTACCCCGTGCTGCTTTGCTTGCTAAAGAATCCAAGATGACAACACAGGATGTACGAAGGAGTTTGATTGTGGAAGGCTGGGCAAGCTCGGCTTCCCGTTATTCTCCAATACCCAAAACCCAGATTGCCGCTTAAAGGCCTAGCCGAAGACTATCGGTCTTGACCCAAAAAACTTACCGGAACGGATTGGATTGGACCGGACCGATAGTCTTATTAGTCGATTTCAAGATGTGATTTTGTTGGACCGGACTGGACCGAGACAGACAGAATATATATATTTTTTAAATATTTTTTATATGTAATATATTATTTTATATAGTTGTTGTATAAATTAATTATGTAATTTTTTTTCTAAGGAATCATCATTGACCATTAGGTAACATGCCTTCTCAATCACGTGATTTCTTTTTCATGCGGAAATCAAATTATGCATCACATGATAATTAGCACGTGCTCTTTATTCTTTGAATGCAGTCATTTTATCTATTGGAATTGGGGCTCTGATTGTGGCTATTATAATCTACTGCTTGAGGAGAAAGTTTCCTTATTTATGGAAAAAGGAAGTGTATCACATCAAAATATAGAGGACTTTCTAAGGAGAGTTGGACCTCTTGTTATAAGAAGATATATTTATTCAGATATCAAGAAAATGACCAACCTTTTCAAAGAAAAATTAGGGCAAGGAGGCTATGGTAGTGTCTACAAGGGTAAGCTACAAGATGGTTGTCTTGTGGCGGTGAAGGTTTTGAAAGAATCAAGAGAAAATGGAGAGGAATTTGTTAATGAGGTTGTGAGCATTAGTAGGACCTCTCATGTCAACATTGTCACTCTTATGAGCTTTTGTTTTGAGGGTTCCAAACGAGCACTCGTTTATGAGTTTATGCCTAATGGATTACTTGAGAAGTTTATATACAAGAATATCCTTCAAAGGCTAATCATCAGTTGGAGTGGAAAACATTATACAAGATTGCAGTTGGGATAGCTCTAGGACTAGAGTACTTGCATAAAGGTTGCAATGCGCGAATCTTGCATTTTGATATAAAGCCTCACAATATTCTTTTAGACAAGAACTATCATCCAAGGATTTCTGATTTTTGGCCTTGCAAAGATATGTTCAAGAGACAAGAGTATTATATCAATGTTGGACACCAGAGGAACTGTAGGATATATAGCTCCAGAAGTATTTAGTAGAAATTTTGGAGGGATGTCTCACAAGTCAGATGTTTATAGTTACAGAATGATGGTTTTAGAAATAGTTGGGGGTAGAAAGAATATAGATATCGAGGGTGATCGTACTAGTGAAATATACTTTCCTCATTGGATTTACAAGCACCTTGAGCTAGATGAAGAACTAAGCTTGCAGGGCCTCATGATGAATGAAGAGGATCGTGAAAGTGCAAAGAAGATGATAATTGTGGGTTTGTGGTGCATACAAATTGACCCTTCAAACCGGCCAACAACGGGCAGAGTTGTGGATATGTTGGAAGGGAGTTTTGAGTACTTGGAAATCCCACCCAAGCCTTTCTTGTCCTCCCCGTCAAGATCACCTCAAATAAAATTGCCATTTAATTCTTCCACGACAATGGATGTCTTACAGTCAAAATCTATAGGATGTTCCTAGAGAATGATACTTTCCTTGAAATTGGAGTCTCAATTTACGGCAATTGTCTATTACATGATGAGATTTTGAATGTCGTCTACTTACATGATCATAATCCTTGGATCCTTTTCACAGCTTATAGTATGATTTGTTGGTAATCTACTAGCAATTAACGTATCATTTCTTTGTTTCTTTCGAGTGTAAAATTAAGCTAAGATAGTAAAGACCATGAAACATTTGTATATAGTCCATCAGAGTTCCGTTTTCACCTCTATACATATTAACAAGGCATCTCCGCCAAGATCTCCTCAATCAAGATCGCCAGTTGATTCTTCGACTATAATGAGTCTCGTATAGATTGAATCTATAGGATATTCGTAGAGAAGGATAATACTTTCCTTAAAAATGAAATCTTAATGTAGGACAATCATCATAATCCTTGCCTGGATCCTTTTCACAGCTTATAGAATGATATGTTGGTAGTCTACGAATACTAAATTAGCAATTAACATAACCTTTCTTTGTTTCTTCCGAGTGTAAAATCAAGCAAGACAAAAAGACCATGAAACATTTGTACATAGTCTGTCATGGTTCCCTTTCACAACTTATAGACCATGAATCATTTGTATATAGTCCGTCACCATTCCCAACCCCCCCGGGGGGCGGTTAAACTATACTTTTCGTTTGTTTAGAGTAGAGCTGAATAGAAGAGACGACTAGAGTTGACTCGTTTATTAGAAAAAAAAAACATATATAAATGGTAGGGCTTATTTACTCAATTTTTTTAAAAGGATTGCGTGGCGCTTATACACTCCATGACTGTATATGCGTAGCATTACGCTATTGGCATACTAAATACGCTATTAGTATTAAATTTTTCACATCAATTAGTAGCGTGAAATATCATGTTTACAAGTTGGTATCAAGAATACAGATTCTACACCACTGACATCAGATGATCTAATTCATTTAAGAATGTTGTGATTTTTTTAAAAATAATTATCAGGATGAGTCCCTTGTTCCCACCACACACATGACCAACTCCTAAAGACCAAGCAAAACTACAGTAACGTCCTTTGAATTGAAAGATAAAAAGACGACAATGAATGATGTACAAGTTTCATGAGAAGTGATTATTTCACGAATATTTGAACAGGAATCACAATCCCTAATGGATGCGTGAAGGGTAGACGATAGACCTTAATTTAAAGCCAATTGCTGGATGCCAATACATTACCTTCCATCATCAAATTCCATTTACTCTGTTACTCTTTAATTAGTATACATTTCCCGGACTTGAACTTTTTGCCTGTTCAATACGTTCTCCATGCATGTTTTAACTGGTCAATTGCTGGAGTCTTTGGCTGTGGTGTTATGAATGGATTTTCCACTGCACAGACCATGTTTCACATACTTGGGTACCCATTCATCCTTGCTTTAAATCTCGGCCTGCTTTTGTTAGTGTTCTTCTTCCATTTCCAATTTCAATGTCAACCACCGTGTTAAACTGAGAATTTTGCAGTATATATGCAGGGAAGGTTGAAGAAAAGTATCCAAACCCTTTGTTATGATTTTAGAGTAATCTCGATCGGCTCTTTCTTTTTACCTGCTGTAGCTGGCTAATTGGGAATTTTGGGGATGGCTTCTGTCTCCCTGTCTGTTTTCTTTATTCTCTCATACCAAAGTCATACAATCGAATGACCAGTACGTCTACGTCCCGGTAGTACCCACCACGTTCAGGTTTTCAAAGGTGCCAATTGCTTTTCCACTGTTATCTGTTTTCCGCCCCTTTTTTTTAACCCACAATCCCCCATGAACTTTTCTAAAGGTTGTGGACCGTATGATGTATCACGTTGTTTGTTTCATTATGAGAAGACGCGTTATACAATTATTGCCGCTATGCTGTGATCTTCTTCTTCTTCCACCCTTACCAGACGTTTACACGAAAAGTAGAGAGCCAATTAAGACGTGGCTCGTGAGATTTCTTTAATTTGGTTGGTTTTCATCAATAGCATGAGTGGAAGATTGAAACTAGCCGCAAAGACTTGCACAAAAGCGGGTCAATGGGGGAAGATGTATAGGAAATTCTAGCACCTCCGTGGAGTCTTTGGATGTGGAACTGTGGTGGTATTGTTTCACATACTTGGGGTACCCATGCTTCCTTGCTTTAAATCTCGGCCTGCTTTTACTAGTGTTCTTCTTCCATTTCCAATTTGAAGGTCAAACACCGTGTTAAAGCAATTTTAGGATGGCTTCTGTCTCCAAGTCGTCTGTTTTCTTTCTGCTCTTGTACCTCGTGCTGTTTTGCTCGGCTAAAGATGATAATAAAGAATGTACGAAGGTGTTTGATTGTGGAAGACGGGGCAATCTCCAGTTCCCATTATTCTCCAATACCTCAAACCCAGATTGCGGCTTATTCATAAAAGATTGCGAGACAAATCCGAAGATCCAACTTGTAGTTGGGGGCAGTGAAAGATCATATGAATTGGTTAGCTTCTCGTGGTGGCCAGAGGTCATAGTTATCAAGGACCAACTGCTTCCCGGCAAATGCGAATCCGTAACCAATTTGAGTCTTCCACCTTTCCATCCTTCCATCTTGAAATCGTCACACGAAATCGGACCCTGTATAAATGCAAACGCAACCGCAATATTTCTCGCCCACCAAAAAGTTTTAAAAGTCTTGGCTGCAAGAATAATGAGTATGAAATCTGGTATAGTCCTAATTCACAGGAGACGCTTCCGGATGCTTCTGAATGTTCAATTATTCGGCTCCCAATAGGCGATGATGACTGGTTAAAACCCTTTGAGTTCGAAGTTCGAGTGCATTGGTTTGAACATTGCTTGAAGTGCCATCGAGAAGGTGGTTATTGTTGGCGTCGCAATGGTAATGTTCATTGTGTCAAAGGTACGACTGTCGAAGTAATAAAGAGAAACTATTTGGGATGTGCACACAACACAAGTGTGGAAAATGAATGTAGATTTTTTTAATTTTTGGAAGTTTTAGTTATACCAAATTCATGTACAGCAAGCTTAATTCGCTGTTTCTTATTTCCAAGTTTAGTTTAAGGAGGAATGAATAGCTGTAATTTTGTTCCTATGAAATTATTTACATCCATACACGAGTTGCTTCTGACATTGCTTTATTTTCATTTTGTAAACTAACACTGCTTTGTTGTTGTATCTTCTTTGCAGAGAAGAAAAGGAAATGGGTGGTACCATTAATAGGTAAGATGCCTCTTCAATCATCTTTCTTTTTGAGGTTATTATCTTTTTGTAGTTATTTAAGTTTTAGTGGTCGTCTTTTTTTTTTTTAATTATTTATGTAGCTAAGAAATTTCTCTTTCTATTTTTTCATTTTTCTATTTCTAATTCTTGTCAGTTTTTTAAATACTTTTCAAAACTCTTTTACATTCTTGTCATTTTCTTTCTAATTTTAAGAAACATAGTTGATTTTTTTTCATATTGTTTTTTCATTTAAAGTTATTTTATTTTCTTGTGCCTTTACTATTTCGGTTAATTCCATGCCAAAACCCACTCTTTTACAATAAGAGAAATGATTTATACGAATTCTAAATACACAAGTTTTGCGCAAGCCTACGTAAAAAAGTGAATCCCATGTTAAAAAATTATTAAAACAAAACTATTTTTTATTAGTGGGACCCATTTTTTTTATAAAGAGCTTGCATAGAACTTATCTATTTGGAGATTGTACCTAGCATTACTGTTACAATAACTAGCTTCTTATAATTCTAATAGTTGCAACTTTTTTGCAAATAAATTTAGATATCGGGTAGTTTCGTTATTGCTTTGTCGCTATCCTTGTTAAAAAATTCCAAATTAAGCATGCCATTAATTTTGCCTCTCGTATATCTTCGTTTTGTAAAATTAGACCACTTTGTTGTATCTTAATTTCTTTTGTCCAAGAGGAAAAGAAACAGAAATGGCTGATACCATTAGGTAACATGCCTTCTAAATGACTTAATTTCTTTTTTCATGCGGAAATCAAATTTTGCATCAGACGATAAGCTTGTGTTCTTTATTATTTGAATGCAGCCATTTTATCTATTGGAATTGGGGTTCTGACCATGGTTATAATCTACTGTTTGAGGAGAAAGTTCCCTTATTTTTGGAAGAAGGAAAGTGTGTCTCATCAAAATATCGAGGACTTTCTAAGGAGCTTTGGACCTCTTGCTATAAGAAGATATAGTTATTCAGATATCAAGAAAATGACCAACCTTTTTAAAGAAAAATTAGGCCAAGGAGGCTATGGTGGTGTCTACAAGGGTAAGCTACAAGATGGTTGTCTTGTGGCTGTGAAGGTTTTGAAAGAATCAAAAGAAAATGGAGAGGAATTCGTTAATGAGGTTGCAAGCATTAGTAGGACCTCCCATGTCAACATTGTCACTCTTATGGGCTTTTGTTTTGAGGGTTCCAAACGAGCACTCGTTTATGAGTTTATGCCTAATGGATCACTTGAAAAGTTTATATATAAAGAACATCCTTCAAAGGCTGATCATCAACTAGAGTGGAAAACATTATACAAGATTTCAGTTGGGATAGCTCAAGGGCTAGAGTACTTGCATAAAGGTTGCAATGCACGAATCTTGCATTTTGATATAAAGCCTCACAACATTCTTTTAGACAAGAACTATCATCCAAAAATATCTGATTTTGGTCTTGCAAAGATATGTTCAAGAGACGAGAGTATTATATCAATGTTGGGCACTAGAGGGACTGTAGGATATATAGCTCCAGAAGTATTTAGTAGAAATTTTGGAGGGATCTCTCACAAGTCTGATGTTTATAGTTATGGAATGATGATTTTGGAAATGGTTGGGGGTAGAAAGAATATAGATATCGAGGGTGATCGTACTAGTGAAATATACTTTCCTCATTGGGTTTACAAGCGTCTTGAACTAGATGAAGAACTAAGCCTGCAGAGCCTCGTGATGAATGAAGAGGATCGAGAAAGTGCAAAGAAGATGATAATTGTGGGTTTGTGGTGCATAGAAACCGACCCTTCAAACCGGCCAACAATGGGCAGAGTTTTGGATATGTTGGAAGGGAGTTCTAAGTCCTTGCAAATCCCACCCAAGCCTTTCTTGTCCTCCCCATCAAGATCACCTCAGACAAAATTGCCATTTGATTCTTCCACGACAATGGATGTCTTACAGGTTGAATCTATAGGATGTTCTTAGAGAATGATATTTTCTTTGAAATTGAAATCTCAATGTTGGTTAGTCATCTATTACATAAAGAGATTTTGAATGTCTTGACTTACATGATCATAATCCTTGGATTCTTGCCATAGCTTAGAGAATGATGTGTTGGTAGTATACGGATACGAAACTAGCAATTAATATATCGTTTCTTTCTTTCTATCGAGTGTAATATTAAGTAAGACAATAAAGACTACTAAATATATGTATATAATCAATCATGGTTCCCTTTTCACAGCATTTATATAGATCATGAAACATTTGTACATAGTTTGTCATCGTTCCGAATTTGCCCTATTGTCTATAGGCAAATCTACTAACTTTTCATCTAATCTAAGGCAAACTACATTGTTTAAAGTTGAATAGATGAGTCGACTGGAATTGACTCATTTATTAGAAAAAACATAAATGATAGGGCATACATGTCAGAATATTATTCCAAGTGTTGGTGGGAAGCTGTGTATGAAACTCCTTGTGCATTGAACTTGTTTTGTTGACCAACTTCAATGAGTTCGATTTGCCGTAAATATGGGCCAATTGTGTCTATTTTCAGTGGAACCTTTAATTATCAAATTAAGAGATTTGATTTTTATTATGATGAAAATATTTACCATATCTTATCTCTATGTAATTTTTCTATAAATAAAAACTAATGCTTTGTTTTTAATCAGACTCGAGAATAACAAAAATGTAACTCTCATGCATTGGACTCATTTTGCTGGGCAACTCCAATGAGTTCGTTTCCTGTAGATGCGAGCCAAATCACACCGAATCAACGTATTTATGGGCAACACATTCTCAATTATCAATATCACACCCCTTACCACACCATCCATGGTTTGGTTTTTGTCATTTTCAAGAGTGGAAGACTGGAACCGTCCTCAAAGACGACTGCATCAATAAAATAAATGTCGAAGTTCGGAGTGAAGGACTGGAAGTCTTTCTCGAGCATGCTAGTAAATGGCGAAGATGATGGGTAGGAAACTCTCTTTTCTCCGTACAGTCTTTGGCATTGGTAGTATGAAGCGATGTTCCAATGCACAATCATGTTTCATATACCATGAGTGGGAAACTCTCTTGGCCAGCTTTTACAGGTCTTCCACGTCCAAGTTATGGGTCATCACTACCGTATTAAACTGGAAATGGTGAAGGCAAACAAGAAAAGTAATCAAACACGTCGTCACGATTTTAATTAAAGTATAATCTGGTATTGCTTTTTTTTTTTTTTTTTTTTTTTGCTGTCTTTGGTGAATTGAGAATTTTGGGATGGCTTCTGTCTCCCTGTCTCTTCTCTTTCTTCTCTCATAGCTCGTGCTGTTAGGTTTGGAGTTAAAGATAAAACACAAAATTTTCATCTTATATCATTGTTATAATTTTTTTAAATTTCCATACAAAATATAATAAATAATTTAACTTTTTCAAATTTCAATTTAATTTTTTCAAATCTCAAAACAATAATAATATTAAAAAATAATATTTTAAACTTTCATTTAAAATTAAAAATTGTCATCTCACTCCCCAAATCTAACTTAAACTCAACTAAAGAAAGGCAGTAAAAGATGTCTGAAGATGTTTTCTTGTTGCAAACAGAGCCTGTTTGGCTTTCCAGTTTTCTCTAGTAGCCCAAACCCACAATTAGTGGGCAGTGAAAGATCATACAAAGATGTGACCATCTCTGTGGCTCGTGACATCATACGTATAGAGGACCAATTAAACTGGTTCCGAACAAATGCGAATCCTTAACAGCATTGGTAATGGTCTAGTCATTATCAAATTTAAAATTTAGCTAAAATGTTATCTTTTGGCCATAATATAAATTAGCTAAAATGTTAGTCTACATTAGACTAGCTATCTTAAAGTCCAAATCATAATAAAATAATATTATTTTTAATAATATTAATTTTTTTTAATATTTTACAAATACACTTCATATATTAATTAATTACATTTTTTCATATAAAAAAAATTCAATTATTTATTCCCGCATCCTAATTATTTAATAAATATATTCTACCCAACATGTATTGTAAAAGAAGTGTTGCTATAGGTCTGTCTACAGTTATTAGGAGGTAGAGAAATATTAAAAAATAATTGACCTATCTACAGTTGCTCTTCAAATTTGAAGAACTCCTAACAATTACTGTAGTTAAAATGTAAAATTTATCTATTATAACTAGCCTAATAGAAGTGTTTTTCTTCACATTTCCTTTCAATTTAGATTAGCATTGGCAATGGCTAATGCTCTAACCAATATGAGTATTCCTAGCTATCCATTCATCTCTCTTGAAATCCTCACGCCCAATCGGAATCGGACACTGTTTAAATTCGAATGAACTCTCCATATTTCTCTCCCAAAAAGGTTTTAAAAATCTTTGATGCAATAATAAGTATGAAAATTACGATGGTCCTCCACGCTACAGGATTTTTAAAAAAGTTGTGTGAAAATGGGCTTTAAGTCCAACGTCGAGGAGAGTAGCCTCTAAAGCCCAAAAAACCCCTCTTTCCTCCCTTCTTTGATTTTCCTCATGTTGCCTTGTCGTTTAACTTGACAGTCGGGATATCTTCCAATTTGATACTAACCATCACATTGCTCATAAAACGAAAGAAAATAATATCAAACAAGGGCATATACATGAGAGCCAGAGGGACTTCTTCGACTTCCTTCAATATTCTCCTTCAGATCCTGTCAATGTAATAATCAATGCATAACCACATAAATCTATGTATTATTTACTATTTTTAGCACTTATTATTTACTTATTTTTAGGCTGCGTTTGGATGCTAAACTCATCCCAACTCATCTCAACTTATCTCAACTCATCATTACATCTTTTTCAAATCCTAATACAAAATATAATAAACAATTCAACTTTTTCAAATCCCAAAACAACTTTAATATTAAAAAATAATATTCTAACAATATTTTATTATCTCAACTCAACTCAACTCAACTCAACTCACTTCAACATCCAAACTCACATTTGTCTTACATTTTAGTCATCATTGACTGACTACTTAGTATAATACACTGGCTTATTCGAACACCATCTTCGACTATAATCAAGAACAACAGTCCGAAATGACATGGCCAATAGATTTATCAACAGGTTGAAAAAATGCCCTGAGATGGACGAGACTCCTAATAAAAATGTGAATATATGATTCAAGGGTGATTGGTGTTTTAGATGAAGGAATTTATTATGCATAAGATACTTTTTACTCTTACACCACACATATCTATAATTTTTTTATAAGATATAGAGATATTTTTTATAAAATATAAGATTTGAAATGATAAATAGTTACTGATTTTTTCTTTAAATGAAAGCCAAAGTAGTTCGAAAATATATGACCCCTGCTCTTCAAAAGTGTACGTCTCCAAAATAAAGCTAAAGAAGCAAAAGCTATTACTCATTTGGAACCTCGAGAAACGAAAACAAAAAGATGCACTTTATTCCTGCAACTTCACGAGCAATGCTATGCATCATTCTACACACCACATATCAATATGTTTTTTATTTTTTTTTAATTTTTTTTCAATTTACTCTTCTTGAAACATTTATATTTTTTTATTCATCATCCATATAATATACATTTAATAAGAGAAACAAATAAAAAAAAATAAAAAAAATTATAGTGTGTGGTGTGTAGGATGATGCAAAGATTAATTCTTACCAATAACCCCCATTCCCACTTTCCCCAACTTTCTCAACACGGACCCACCACCGACGGCAATTTAGTCAATTTACTTTCATCTAATCCAAAGCAAATTATGCTGTTTAAGAGAAGAGACGACCAGACTTTGAGTCGTTTTATATTATTTGGCAAAACAAAAAAATGACATGGTAGGGCACGCGTGTCAGGACATCGTTCTATGTGTACGGAACCAATCTTCTACCATCAGACATATCAGTCCTTTGTCGTGACGGAGGAGCGCTTTTGTCTTCATTCCCCACTCATTAAAATTTCACTTCCAACCCCACTGATCGATGATCAACATATTGGACGGCCCTGATTTAATTGTTCTAGTAGAAAACAGTTGATCCAATTGCTCGGAACTCAGGGGCATCATGGTCATTCAGGTTACATAACCAGTTAACAGTAAATACGAGATAGTACCACACGTTACCAGCCTTTTCAGTTCCTCCGTTCGATCAACCTCAGTCAGTCAACAGTATTATAGCAACCTCTTTTATTAACATTAAGGCCCTCAACTTCCCATTAATTACTCATTTAACACTCGCGCTCCCTCCCTCCGGTTACAACTTTCTATCCCCACACTCGTTCTCTCACTCTCACTCCAGCTAGCCAACCCTTCGCACTTCGCAGCAGTTCATTCCTGTGTCTGTCTCTCGAGTTGCGGACGACAATGGCGAAACCCGCCCTCTTTGTTCTACATTTCACTGCCTACCTCCTCATCCTTCTTTTCTTTCACTCGCAAGCTTACATGGATTCAGATAGGAAAGCTCTAATGGCATTCAAAGCCGCCTCTGACACTGCCAACAAGCTTGCCACCTGGAACTCCACCTCTAGCCCATGCGACTGGTACGGCGTTTCCTGCCTCCACGACCGTGTCTCGAGGCTTGTCCTCGAGAACCTAGATCTCCGTGGTTCCTTTCATCCCCTAACCGCCCTGACTCGGCTCCGGGTTCTAAGCCTCAAGCGAAACCGCCTGTCGGGTCCCATTCCCGACCTCTCCAACATCACAGGTCTCAAGCTTCTCTTCCTTTCCTACAATAACTTTTCCGGCGGCTTCCCGCAGTCCGTTCCGTCGCTTTTCCGGCTTTACCGCCTCGATCTGTCATACAATAACTTGTCCGGCGACGTTCCGTTGGAGGTCAACGGTTTGACCCACCTTCTCACTCTCCGGCTCGAGGAGAACCAGTTTTCAGGTTCCATTTCCGGTCTGAGCCTCCCTAATCTACAGGACTTAAACGTCTCAGGTAATCACCTCTCCGGTGAAATACCCAAATCCTTCTCGGGTTTCCCAGAATCAGCTTTTTCTCAAAACCACGCTCTCTGTGGGTCACCATTGCAAAACTGCAAGAGCGTCACGACCAACCCGAAGATACCCGGATCCAACGGAGCCATAGCCTCGCCGTTAATGCCCAGTACTAACCCCACCACTGTAGTGGCATCATCACCGAGTTCACTCCCTTCAAGCGCCACACCGACCAGATCGGTTAGTATTCACCACTCTGGAACCTCCAAATTAAGCACCGTGGCTCTAATCGCCATAATCCTCGGCGATGTGTTTGTCCTGGCTGTGGTCTCTCTCATCCTCTACTGCTACTTTTGGCGAAGCTACGCAACCAAAATGCGGGAGGGCAAGAGGTCGAAGCTCCTGGAGAGCGAGAAGATCGTTTACTCATCGAGCCCGTACCCGGTACAGAACGGGTTCGACAGGGGTCGAATGGTGTTCTTCGAGGGTGTGAAGCGGTTCGAGCTGGAGGACCTGCTTCGTGCCTCGGCGGAGATGTTGGGGAAAGGTGGGTTCGGGACAGCGTACAAGGCGGTACTGGATGATGGAAATGTGGTGGCGGTGAAGAGGCTGAAGGATGCAAGCGTTGGAGGGAAGAGAGAGTTTGAGCAGCACATGGAGGTGCTGGGACGGCTAAGGCATCCCAATATTGTTAATCTGAGGGCTTACTACTTTGCTAGAGAGGAGAAGTTGCTGGTCTATGATTACATGCCTAATGGGAGCTTGTTTTGGCTTCTTCATGGTATGTTTTACTATTTCGCAATGTCATTATTTTTGCTTTTATTTTTATTTATTTGATAGTTCTGTTTGGTTGCCAAGAAAAAGTGAGGAAAATGATAATGGTTTAGAGCATTGTATCTCCCCTAAAACAAAAATATTGGATAGTTGATCATTGGTTCGATAGAGTTGAGGTATATGATATTCGGTTCCAGCATTTTTGCTCGACATCAGTTTTCCTGCTGTTCTGGGCAACCAAGCATCAGGCTAATTTAGTACACTGTCCATCAATAACATCTAATTCCATAGCAAGCATTAATTTGTCTAACCGTTGGTTATGGCGTGGTGGGTGAAGTTAGTTCGGGACCAGCATATAATGCACGTGGGGCGCGGCATGTGAATCAAGGAGATGCTAATTGTTGGTCCCGTCTGTGTTTTAAATGGCTCTGATGGTAGAAATGGAAGGTTGGTTTGGTCTCAACTGTGGGATCCACTCACTCTTTTCACAAAGGAAAAGTTATGCACCACCGCATAAATTACAAAGCTTAATTGCGATTTGGGAATTGGGATTACTGTACCAGCACCTTCCGTTCTGTGCTCCCTGTCCTTGAATGGTTGTGTCATATTTCACTTTTCTCGGCACTCTCGTGTCTTTATCTGCTTTTGCTTTTTGTTCTTTCTTGCCTGGGTTGTCATATTTATATGATAAAGTGGTGTTATTATATGTTTTTACATCGAAATTATTGGCGACAGGTAACAGAGGACCGGGGCGAACCCCACTGGACTGGACCACGAGGCTAAAGATCGCAGCCGGAGCGGCTCGAGGCCTAGCCTTTATTCACAACTCATGCAAGTCCCTCAGGCTCACCCACGGCAACGTCAAGTCCACCAACATCCTCCTCGACAGAGCCGGCAACGCACGAGTTTCCGACTTCGGGCTCTCTGTCTTCGCCGCTCCCACCGTGGCGACCCCACGTTCTAACGGCTACCGCGCTCCGGAATCGTTGGATGTTCGGAAACTCAACCAGAAATCCGACGTGTACTCTTTCGGTGTTCTTCTTCTGGAGCTGCTCACCGGGAAGTGCCCTTCCGTGGTGGACAACGGTGGGCCAGGAGGAGGGTACGGAGGTGGGGTCGTTGACCTTCCAAGGTGGGTCCAGTCTGTGGTCAGAGAGGAATGGACGGCTGAGGTTTTCGATTTGGAGCTGATGAGGTACAAGGACATCGAGGAGGAGATGGTGGGGCTGTTGCAAATTGCCATGTCGTGTACCGCTGCTTCCCCCGATCAACGGCCCAAAATGAGCCAAGTCGTCAAGATGATCGAGGAGATACGTGGGGTCGAGATGTCGCCGTGCGACGACAACTTGGACTCTGTTTCGGAGTCCCCTTCAGTTTCCGAAGATGCCTGCGGAGCGAATCATGACTGAGTTTTTCTTTTCTTATATAGGAAAGAGTTTATATGCTATAAATCTACTATTACAGTGATGATACGCACCATTGAAGAGCAATCATGGGTTTCGTTTTGTTTTATATTTTATTTTCTCGGCATTTTGATTTATTTTTTTAAAGCTTCTAATGGGAGTAATTGGTAATGATTTCATACTGAGTTTGCGAGTGCTTCGGCTGCATGAAATAGCTCTTTCATCGTCACTGCTTGATTATTAAAGCTGATGTTGTGTTTGGGAAGTTGTAAACTGCAATTTGTTTAATCATATGATAATGATATGTCTGGAATTCATGATTTGGCCCCAATTAGGAATTGTATGACTAGCTTAATTCCTGAATTATTTGGACGCTATTATGGCTGGGGCACTAATACCATGGCCGAGGTTACGGCATTGCTTGTTGGCCTGCAAATCTGCATTGGTAGGGGGTTTAGAGGAGGTGACCAAGGTAGGAGGTGGAGTACAACGGCAAGCGAATTTCTTAGTTGAGTGGTCAAAAGAGAGCAAAATTAGTATCCTAGTGGTGCGTTAAGCGTGTGGCCGGAAAGACACTGAATTTCTTAGTGGTATGTGTGGGCACGGGAACTATCATTTGGGGTTGATTTTCTTGCTACTGCAGTACTGCATAGATTGGTAAATGAGTTTTCAATTGATGAGATCAAAAAAGTGAGACAATGCTTGAAAGACGGATTCAAGACAAACCAGGGTTGAAAGGCAATGATTAATCCTTTGATAATGGTGTCACCAAAGAAGGAAACAAAATAACTTGAAGATATTCCATGAAAACTATTATTTTTTTTTTTTTTACGCCAATATCATATTTACTTTTTTTTTTTTTAATTATAACACTTGTATACTCAATAACTGTAAATATCATTTTTTAAATCTATTAATGACTCTAATTTTATGGAAGAATTTGAGTAGGTAGAGACAATCTATATACATGACATTTAATTCCTAAACAAAGAAATAATAACGAATCAAAAGAGATGTTCAAATGTTGTTCTTTGAAATTTAGAATAATTTTTGTAACTGGCTTTTGGAAACCGTGAGAATCCATTATCATTTCTCTTAGTACTGTTCACAAAATATCTTATTATTATTTACAAAATTATTATCTCATCTCACTTTCCAAACAAGTCTTTACCTACAAGTCATGAATTATGACTATGCAAATGGTGTTCCACCCAAATTGCTCCAAATAAAAAATAAAAAAATTGTATTCCAACCAAAATGCTTATAGCCCCCTGTGGGGAAGATGCGAGGGCTTAGAGAAAATCATTACAGTTGAATAAAGAATGGGTTTCGTAATTTCAAAACCTATTTGTTGAAGTGCATGAGCTTTGGAGCAAACCTCAAGAGCCTGTCCAGAGTATCAGGCAAAAATTTCCTGGCAAACAGAAAGCAAATATTCGTGGTGTTTCCTCTATACTGGCACTTGCTTCCGCTCCTCAACATCTTCAAGCGCTCGACTGTCACATCTGTTCTATAAAACTTAGCTGGATGGGGGCCACCCTTTGACCAGTCTACCCAAGTCAAACTCCTGTTTGAATTCCTCTCCCAAAACTTGATGTTCACAAAAGTTGGCAAGTAATGTTCATCCGCATAACATGATGAACCGCGGCAAAGCTTCTGAAAAATTGAGAAATATTTTTGGTCTGAGACAACTTCAGTGGCTAGGTCTCGGTCCATCTCGAACCATTGGGACCCTTTTCTCCAATGCTGAAGTGTGATATCGGGTCTCATACGAGGAATGTAGCGTCCTCGACCAACAACGCTGGGATCATCAAAAGCCATGACATAGTTTTGGGTGGAGTTGAGAAGGTAGGAGTAAACGGTGGAGAAGTTGAAGAGAGGAATGCATGACTCCGAGAGAAGTATGAAACGTTGGTTTGAGATATCAAGAAGGGCGTTGGCTAGTAGCCGACGCTCAGCCTCTATCATGTTCACCTTTCCCCATTGAACTTCCTGCAACGTCATACAAATTAAGCAGGTGAATGAGTTCATCAAAGGTCAAACTTGTTAAAAAGTCCACACTATCTACAAACAATATTTATTATTGTAAATAAAAGATGAAAGAGTATCAGATTAATATCATTGACCTTTTGTTAAAAAAAAGTGAATGTCACCATTAAGATTAATAAAAATTTTTTTTTTTAATATATATGACTCATTTTTTTCCAAAAAAAAAAAAAATATGTCCAAAATTTTTACACTTTATAAAGCTTCTAAGCTCATTTGAAAACACAACTGTTCTCAAATATTATCAAATATTCTTAAATTATTTTATTATTCATAAATTACTTCACCATTATTTATAAACTATTTCATTAATATTTATAGATATTCTTAATATTCAAATAATTCCTAAGATTAATTTACTTATTTTGTTCCAAAGATGGACGATTGGGTAAGTAATAACTGAGGCCGCATGGGTTTTTTAAATGAACGGTTCCATTTCATCGAGACTGTTGACAGACATCGTGCTTAATGCACGTGGGTTTCGCCAGGCAAAATGATAATGTACCACAGCTGAATAAAAAAGGTAACTAACCCCTGTTCTGGTCATTACTATAAAACTTCAAGAAATGGATCAAAATGAGCAACTTCGGCCCACAAAGTACTTGACCGTTTTAAAACCCTTCCCTCTATTCTGTATCCCATTCGGGCCATTCTGGTAAATATCCAAACCAAATCGTAAAATTGAAAGAAACCATTTGATTTTATTTTCTATATATATATAAGCAACTGCGTCGTCGCTTGCAGGGCCTTAAAATCTGGTGCATGCTTTATTTGTACGAGATCTTCTGTTTTGTCGGCAGTGCCATTGGTTATTCATTAGCTAGCAGCCTAGCTAGGAACTCTAACCAAATAAGCATTCTATAATTAATTAACACTGCACTTCCATTTCTGTCCCCATCATATTTTGTTAATTTGATATCATCTATCAATTCTCAATTTTTTCTATTTTTTTAAATATAAATAATATTAACAAATAATATCCTAATTATTAATTCAACATTATAGAAGTAAAATGAGAGTATAATATATAGAGTAAATATATAAAGTAATGCTACATACAGTACGAAATGCACAAGCATCGTGCAGTAGCTTTGAAAAATAGTAGGGTTCACTATTATTTATTTTTTATGTGGGTCTCATATTTATTAATTTTTTTTAAAATGATGTACGGCGTTTGCGCATTCACGACTACAACTATCATTTCTCTAATATATATCATTGGAACTTACAGCCTCATCTTATTCCTATCATATTATGACAAGGCAGTATAAGCCATCAACTTTGGAAATGGCGAAAGTAGGATAGAAATATTATGGATTGTAGGATTACATTATAACTAAGGGTTTTGTTATGCATCAATTACTATTCACCTTCACACCTTACATCGACAATTTGTTTTTCATAAGGTGTAGGGCAGTAAATAGTGACTGATAAGAATAATTATTCACTAAACACTGAGTGGTATACTAGGTCAAAGTTGTATTGTTGTACTCTTTTACAACTTATTTTATAATTAATCAATGTAATTAGGGTATTTTATTAAAAATAATTTCAGTTTTACATAACTATCTTCTATTTGAAATAGAATTAATTGTATAATCATCCAATTTTAAAGTTGCAAGTTAATTTGATCTTACTAAAAGAATGCATGCATGTGTTCCTTTCATACACATGATCAATTATATGAAAATGTTTTTATATATCAAGGCTTTTGAGAAATACTAAATAGCACCTCCACCAGTTAATTTCAACTTTAAAATCATACATTTTTTTATTATTATTTTCAGCGTCCTGAGGTAAAAAATTCAAAGAAAAACTGTTTGAACTTTGTTTCCATTATATTCACAGCCGATATTCTTAAAATTTGAGAGAGATAGGGAATTGATCAGAGATAGATATAAAATAGGAAACAAATAATAATAAATGTAAGAAAATAATTACCTTGCTAGGAATTCTTCGGCCATGAAACACGGGACTTTCAGGATATGATCCGTTATAAGACGGATTTGAGTGCACGTAAATTGTGTAGAACCCTTCATGCCCCTTGAAGAATTTCTCCCACAGAGGACCCAAAATTACAGGTCCCCTCGTCAAGAACATGAACGCAATCTTTGGAACTCTATCAAACGGATATTCTCGAATCCGAGGAACCATTGAAGCTCTCCAAAGCAGTTCCTCATCATCCATGTCGTGCATAACATGACTAGGCGGCTTCAGGTACTCTTTCAGTCCTATGCGACCCGTCGATGTTCCTGCTGTCAAACTCGGCTCCACCAACTGCGATGATGGTAATGATGGCGGTAAATTTTCAGGAAACGACAACTGGACGAATTGTAGACTAAATGAAACGCTTTTGAGGTAGAAACTGAGTATGACCCCAAACGTTAAACCACAACCAAAGAGGACGAAATAGGAGAGTATATACTGGGGATGTAACTGGGAATTTAAGAGCTTGGAAACTGAGTTTATTGGGTTCTGGTTTTGACCCTTCATCTCTGGATCGAGAGACGGTGTTTTCTAGTTGTGAGATCAATTCCTTTTCTGATACAAAGTGCTTTTAGAAGCCAAACAAAAAATGAAAGTCTATGATTGATGGTAAATAACTTCTAAGATCAGATACTATAAAAGATGAATATATATATATATATATATATGCAGAAGGGATCTCAACAAATATCAGCAGAAGAAGAAGGAAGAAAGAAAACCCCAAGAATATATACGGTAGACACACCGCGCGCTGAACTTGTTGCGCAAGAAGGAAGATAACGTACGTGGTAAGATCAATCACCAGTGATTCAAATTAGATTGATCAGATCAAAAGGGAGAGAGTGAGAAAGAGAGAGGGAGATCATGAGAGAGATATTGGCCCAGATAGGACGTGTGTAGGCGCCTTAAATCAATGCATGCTGCTGATGGCTTTGTGGTCGGGACAATGGTTTAAGACTTTTTTTTTTTTTTTGGTTCTCTAGCAATGCCCATTTATAGTTCGAGAATGCCAGTTTTGACAATCTTTTAATTTGCTGCGTTCCTCAATTATTATTTATGTAAAATAATATATACCCTAAGTACTCATATGGCACTTATAAGTTGACTAATATATATATATATCTAAAGAAAAATATTTTAATAATAAAATTATACAAAAATAAATTCACAAACTAATGTGTTATATTAGATTATAAAATTATTTTTATTATAAAATAAATATAACAGATTCTATAAAATTACGTCAGTTTATAAATTTATTTTGTATAATTATTTTGTCTATGTAGCAATTTTCATATATAAAATAAAGAAAGAGAAGGTTGGAATACTAGGTAGAAATTAATAATTGTTGTGGAAAAATAAAAATAAAACCAAACAGCTCCAATTTATGTTCCTGTTTTGATGGGACCTGAAACGGCATAGCCGACGTACGTTTCGTTTCCTGTGGACTTTGAAATGTATAAGATCCGGTAAAGTCTGGTGAGTTAAGATGAGCTGGCCGCCGCCTAAAAGTATTCCTCATAATGCTTTTGTTTCCGTGTCAACTTGTATCATTCAAAGGAATTGCAAACGCCCACGTGGATATGCGAATACTGAATAGTAAAAACCTCCCCCACCTCCATCGGCTTCGGAGAAAAGTCCTATGCCATGCAACGCAGAGACTGCGTGAATATCTATATGAAACTGCATGGATGGATTTTTCGCAGCATTTTCCAAAATTCTTTTTGTGTATAATTTTGATTTTTTTTTTCTAAACTTCAATATATTCAAACATGATAACTCAATTGATTGGAAAAATGAAAGAAATTTCCACACTCCAAGAAAAACAGTATATATAACTCTTTTTTTCATGAAAATAGATTTATTTTAATTAAAAATAATCATTTTATTATAAATAATTAATCATAAATAAATAATTTTCTTGTAATAACGTAAGTTCATCAATCTTAAACCTGTCTCTTTTCCTGTTTATTTGTCCGTGTTTATTTTTGGAGTACGTACCACTGGGACTTACTTCCTTTTGCTTCTTTCACGTTAAACAAAGAAAAAATAGTAATCATTAATAATTACTTTTTGGTTCAAATTTTCCACGTCGACCATAATTGAAGATGATCACAAGGAAGATTACGTGCATGGTACTCTCAACATAAGAAAAAGTAGGTTATCATTTGTGTAGTCAAAGGGCATCATCTAGAAGTAATTTACACGTGCCATTTAGTTCTAACTGAATAATAACTAGTACATTTCATTTAGAAATTAATATATTAACTTCATTGAAAATAAAACATAAGAAAAATAGACAAAAAAACGTAATAAAAATATTTTAATCATAAAAAAATTACATAAAAATAAATTCATAAACTGATATAATTTGATGGTTGGTCAGATTATAAAATTATTTTTATTGTAAAATAGATCTAATAGATTACATGAAAATATATCAGTTTATAAATTTATTTTTATAAAATTTATTTGTGTTTAATAAAACTTCTCGATAAGAGAATATTTGTGACTTATGATCAGTATGTCTCATGATTGGATTAAAATAATAAAATCAAACTAATTAATAAAAAAAAAAAGGAGATATATATAATAGGTTCCAAGCTTACTCTTATAGTCTCCTTTGATGGCTTATTCATCCCTTTTATATAAAGTTAATCAGGCTTCCCGTGTTCGCAGAATAATGTTGACCTGCATCTTAACTCAGTAGTCAGTATCTTACAAAGTAAAAAGGTCGCTCTATCTGTTTCCGGAAGACTTTTATTAATTTTCTGCAAGCAGCTGGCCACGTCGGCCTGCATGTTGAGATTTCTTCGTACGTAGGCCAATATCCCAACCTGTTCCTAATTACGGACCCATGCCAAACAGTACTTATCAATATAACAGTAGATTAAAGAAGAGTAATTATATTCTCAAGTTGGTGTGTTATTAGATAAAAGAAGAGTAATTATATTCTTAAGTTGGTATGTATAACACACCATCTACATCATTTAAATGACAAAACTTGATTTGTAAAATCTAAATTTTAAAATTTTTCTTTCAAATCAAATTATGTCATATTGTCATGTAAACACTTTATTAAGGCTCTATTTGGATACATAAACAGTTTATTCTCATCTAATCATTACAATTTTATTAAATTTTCACACAAAATATAATAAACAATTCAATTTTTTTAAAATCCCAAAACAATAATTTGTCATGTATGTCATTCTATATTAAGGCTTAAATATGTGTGTTTAAATAGAAGAGTACTCCTACATCCACAAATGAATTATATAAAAGTAATTTCACAAACTGATGTGGTTTCATCTTATCCGTTAGATATATATTACAATAAAAGTAATTTCATAATCTGACTAACCACATCAAGTCACATCAATTTGTTGGATTGTTTTTGTGTAATCCCTTTGTGGCTAGAGTATTTCTCTTAAACTTAACAACTTGGGATTTTGTTTTTTGTTTTTTGTTTTTTGTTTTTAAATACTGGGGTGGGTATTGTAAATGGGAAAAGGCCGCAATGTGCTTGACTGGTATATTGACATATATATAGGATTTACAGAGACTTACGGACATCTATGGTGCTAGCTATATGTGAAATCTATATGGAATGTACAGCTACTAGTTGATATATAACATATATGTATAATTATAGAAAGTAAGAATAATGCGAAAATAGAGACAGAGAAGTAGGACTTGATTCATGGAGATCGTGGAGTGATTCATGGAGATTGTCTCTTTATTCCCCTTCAAGCTCAAGGCGGGATAGGATTGATGTGGAGCTTGCTCTGATTGGGTTTGAATTTGGGACTGCAAAGTGGTTTGGTGAAGATGTCGGCCACTTGATCGTGGCTAGAAACATGTGCTAAATTAATTAAACCTTGAGCGACTTGTTCTTGTGTAAAATGGACATCGATCTCAATGTACTTGGTTTAGTGATGAAAAATCGAATTCTTGGCCATGCTCAAGGCACTTATGTTATCAGAGTATAACGTAGGAGAGGAAAGTGTATATCCAATACTCTTAACCAAATTCTTTTAACAGTAAGAAGATGTGGAGTCCGAGGGTTTTGCATAAACTAACATGCAAAGTTTACTACATAAGCAACGTCAGGCCTCGTCAAGGTTAGATATTGTAGTGTGCCCACCATCTATCGGTAGTGAGTGGGATCAGACAAGAGGAGGCCTACATGAGCTAAAAGTTAAACTCCTGAGGCAAGGGGAGCTGACACCGACTTGGCCTCTTCAAAATTGAATTAGTGTAGCAAAGATAACAAATATTGTGACTGAGAAAGAGTTAAAGAAGTGGAATCCCATTCAACCTATACTCCAAGGAAAATGTAACTTGCTGAGATCCTTTCTATGAAAAATTGTTGACAAATGAGAGATGAGTTTTTCAATGGAGGAAGATGAATTTCCTGTGAGAATTATATCGTCCGCATAAATGAGCAATATAAGAATGTCAGACCCTTGGCAGCACAAAAATAATAAGGTATCTTAAGGACATGGTTGAAATCCCAGTAGATGAAGATAGACACTAAACTTGAGATACCATGCACGAGGAGCCTGTTTTAAACCATACATGATGAGCTTGATCCTTAAAACCTGGAGGTTGAGTTAAGAAAACCTTTTCTTGCAGATCCCCATGCAAGAAAGCATTACAGATATCGAGTTGTTTCAAAGATCATCTATGAGAGAGAGCCAAAGTGAGAATCAACCGAATTGTTCTAGGTTTGGCGACAGGACTAAATGTTTCATCGTAATGTAGCCCTTGAAGTTGAGTAAAGTTTCGGGCCACAAGTCAGGCCTTGTAATGTTTAATAGAACTGCTAGCATCAGTTTTGTCTTTGAAAACCTATTTACTAGTGACAAGACTCATGTTGGGTGAAGGAAGTACAAGGGTCCAAGTCCAACTTGCATGAAGTGCATCGATCTCAAATTGCACGACCTACTGCCATTTGAGATCTTTTGGGCCTACATGTATGTCTTGGGCTCAGTTAGAGTGGCAACCAGATTTGCAATAGAACAAGTAGGAGAAGGATGACGTGTAGAAAAGAAACTTTAGGGCCACCTAGGACCATCCTGTGAGTGGGTCACCATTGGGTGAGTCTGAAGTGGCCAGTGCCATGTGGAGATGAGGAAGCATGACCATCCAAGACCAAAGTTGAATCATGGGGCTAGGCCGTTGGTGCTAAAGTCAAGACATTTTGTTCCATAGGGACAGGGGCTGGGCCCATTCTAGGTAAAGCTACAATAGTGGGAGGTGAATTTGTCAAAAAAACACCTCGGACATGGATTGAAGAGTAACATGTTGAAGGCCTTTGGAAGAGGACGGGTCTTGAACCACTAAAAGTTATCTGGAGGATGCCCCTACTGATAAGAAAACGGAAATCTTTCTTCATTAAAAACAACATGTTTGGTTATATAAATTCATTCAGTGTCCAAAGCCATGCATCTATAGCCTTTGTGGTGTGGAGAATAACCAATGAAGACACATGAGGTGGATTTAAAATCAAGCTTGGACTGACCAAATTGAGTGAGATATAGGTAACTTGTACACCCAAACACTTTTAAAAAAGTTTAAGAAGGAGGGTGAAAAACCAGTTCAAATGGGGATTGGCCATTGAGGGTGGGAGAGAGCAAATGATTTATAAGAAATGCTACAGTTTGAAAAACGACATACCAAATATATTTGTAAGCGAGGAATGTGCCTTTAAGGTAAGAGCAGTGTCAACAATGTGACGATGATGCCTCTCAATAAAACTATTTTGTTCTGGAGTTCCAAGACAAGACAATTGGTGAACAATACCTTGGAAAATAAAATAATTTTTGGGAGTTTGATTTACAAATTTGCCGCCACCATCACTTTGCACAATTTTGACCTAAATATGAAATTGATTTTCCATCAATGTAAGAATTGAAAATTTTTTGAATGATATCCGATTTTCTAGCCAAAGGATAGAACCGCATATAGTGCGAGTACTCATCAATAATTACTAAATAAAAACAAATCTGTCATAAGAGGAAATAGGCACTGGCCCCACATATCAGTATGGATGGTGTGAAGAAAAGACAAAGCATGGACATTGTGGTATGGAAAGATAATATAGTTGATTTTCCTAAAATGCAACTTTCACAAAATACACGATTTTTATTCAAAGTATGAAGATATTGCAACAAAGGTTGGAGGAACCAGAAATTTGCATGCCCAAGTCGAGCATGCCATCGATGTCTAAAGACTATAGTGGCCATAAAACTGACTGGAGATGCAATGGTGGACTTGGAATGCAAGGGGTATAAGCCATCCTCAATTAACCCTTTAGGAAATACTTGGTTTGTCCTCAGATCCTTGATGAGAAAGCCTAATGGATAGAATATAAAACAACAGTTATTGTCAGTGGTAAATTGAGACGCGAAAAGTAATTTATTCTAGATATCAGGAACAATGTAAGTGTATTTTACAAAACAATATTTGTATGAGGTATGTAGGAGTTTTCAACACTAGAGATAGAAATATGAGAGTCATTACCGACCATAACCATTTCATTCCCTTTGTAGGGTAGAATACCTTATGTCTCAGTTTGAGTGGGAGTCATATGCTGATTTGTACCCATGTCTAGGTATCATGCCTCATCAACAGTGTCATCGGCTTGAACTACTTGAAAGGCTTGGTACTGCTTAGCTTCATCAGAAACACAACAATTATCCATTTTATGGTTCAGACCATCGCACCGAAAATAAGTTGACCACCATGAACAGGGCTACAACCACTGCTACCACAATTTTGAGGTTGCTGACCACATCCATCAGAGGTCCTATCCTGAGACTCTCCACCCCATGGCTTCCTTTGAAACGAGAAGAAGGTCGAGAAACATGAGTGCGATATTGTTGTCCGCCTCGTGCTTTAGATTCAAAGGCATGATTTGTATAGAGGGCGACAATGGAGTGTCAATCACGAGTTGAGAAATCTAAAGATCAAAATCTCGTAATTTGCTGATAACATTTTCAAGACGTAGAAATGTGTCTATGGCATTGATGGTAGCCACGATTGGGTCAAATTTGGAACCTAAACCTCGTAGCAAGCATGTTATAAGATCTTCTTCCTCCATCGGTTTCCCAGCACCACTGAGGGAATGGGTCAAAGCCTTGGTCTTGTGCAGATATTCTTCCATTGAAGACACGCCTTTGTTGAGTGCCTGCAACTCATTACACATCTTCTTAACACGATCTCTTGTATGTTAACCATATCGAGCTTCGAGAGCCTCTCATGCCTCACGAGCCGTTTCACAATTGATCAGTTGAGAGAGTGGAATATCAGAAAGAGAACTATTGATCCATCCAAGAATCAATTGTCAAGATGCAGCCACCTTGTTGCTGCCGAGTTCAAGCTTAGAACACCATTGTCACCAAGAATGATGGAGGTGGGGCAGGGCACTTCATTTTTAACATAGCTAAGGAGACCATGTCCTCAAAGAATCGAAACCACCTGAGCTTTCCAAAGAAGGTAGTTTGTGGAAGCTAATTTCATGGAAATACCGGGCAGGTTAGTCTTTGTTGAAAACATATCAAAGGAAGAGATTTCATCCACACGAGGAATCAAAGAGGTAGAAGAAAACGCCATTTAGTTTGAAACCTCGTGTGACTCTTGATACCATGTAAGTGAGAAAAGCCCGCAACGTGCATGGCTGGTATATTGACATATATATAGGACTTACAGAGACTTATAGAGAACTGTGGTGCTAGTTGTCTAAGAAATATACATTGAATGTACAACTAATAGTTGATATATAACGAATATGTATAATTACAAAAAACAAGAATAATGGAAATAGGGGTGTAAAAATTTCAGTCCGAATTGTAAAACCCAATCGGACTGGACTGAAATTCACAATGGTTGGTTTCGGTCCTACGATTTGGGATATTTCAAGAATCAGTCTGGTCTCGAGGTGGGATTTTTTACCCCGGACCGGACCGACCGAATTACAAATATATATTTTTAAATATTTTTTTTATAAATTATATATTTTATTTTATATAGTAGCTTTATAAGTGAATTATGTAATTTTCATCTACCTATAACTATTGACAATATAAAATGTTCAATATATAATGATTAATTAACTAATATATAATAATAAAATTTTGATATTTTGAACAACTTTTTTTAGGCTATTTTTAAGTAAAAAAAATGTGAAAATAAAGTTAAATAGTTGTATTATTCAAAATTATAAACATTTTAGGCCTTTTTTTATACTAATGGGTCAAAAATACACATTACAAGCTTTTTGTATACTTCAAAAGTGATGGACTTTTTTTATATGATTGAACCCCCATTTGAAACTGGCCCAGACTGATATGGACTGATCAAACCGATAGCTAATAGTCCAGTTTAGTCGATTAGGGGTGATTGGTTTGATTCGATTCGAAAAAATAATGGACCGAAACATCATCCCCCGGAGCGGACTGGATCCCTGAATGGAAAAATAGAGACGGAGACGTAGGGCTTGATTCATGAAGATTATGGAGTGATTCATGGAGATATTCTCTTCAGGTATTACAACGAGAAGATAATGGATGATTAAAGTTTTTTTTTTAAAAAACTTGTTGTTATAGGCGAGCATTATTGATTGTAATAGACATTTTGTCCATAATTTTCTACTTAACCTAGTTGGTACTTATCATCTATACTTTCAGTATACTTGGACTATGCCATCGCCTTTCTATGAATGAAACTTCTTGATTATCTACAAAATGATAAGTAAACTAAAATCCACTACAAATAGGATTAAAAACAAGCTCTCGATTTTTCTCTACTTCTTAGCAACCACTCTCACAAAGGTGGCAAAGGAGGATGAAGAGAAGCTCCCGAGTTCCCTCTATTGCCTCTCCCCTCTATTCAAATCATTTGCCTTAAAGTAGAGATGTGACATTCTCATGAACATATTCATTGGTTTTGTCTCTTGCATGAGAGAGACTCCTGTAGTCCTCCATTAGTCTCAAATAGTTAAGTCTCGTCTTATTATCAATAAACCAAATGTAACACTCAGCTTAGCATCGAGCTCGCGTTCTATAAGTTTTTTTTCTTTTTTCTTTTTTATTTATAGAAGTTAATATGTAGCTTTACAAAAAAAAACTTTGAATAGCTCACAGGCAAAGTTTTAAATACCGTTTCCGTGACCATTTTGGTTAAAACACTGAAACGAAATATTTCAGTACCGGTATTGTTTAGGGATAGTTTATATATAAATTAATTAATTATATATGTATAAATTATATTTCAAAATAAAATCAATGCAACACTTAAAAAGTTAAAACACATATTTATAAAACTCAATAATACTTCTAAGTTCTCAATCCAATTATTACAACAAAAAAAAAAATCATCTTCATCACAAAAATGAGAGTAGGATTTGATTTTTAGTCCTCGAGCAAAGGGGATTAAAAAAAGTTAAGAAAATAGTTTTCAAATGTTAGAATTAGGATGAAAATTGTGAAAATACATTAAAAATATAAAAATATAAAATTTCAGCCGATACACTGAAAACCGGCTGATATTGACCTAAACACACTGATACGATTGGTATTTGACCTGATACGAAATACATACATTCCCTGTACCGGTCACTTTCCCAACACGGTAAATACCAGCCAGTACGGCACAGTATTTAAAACTTTGCTCATGGGCCCAAAATTTATTTTGGTGGAATATACTTTGTTTTAGTAGAAATTTCATTTGACGGGCCAATATTTCGGAAAACCTCATTTGAAATTTACGGGATAATTTAGTGTTAAAACTTTTGGTTAACTGGGATTTTTAAATTAGACCCTCGAGTCAAAAAGTTTATTTTAAGACCCGTTAGGATTTAAAGGATGATTTCAAAAAGCCCAAGCCCAAGCCCAACTACTCAGCACGTCTCTTCCCCCTTTCCTTCTTTAGGGTTTCGACTACCTATATATATATATTTATAAATATATATATATCTATGTGTGTGTACCCTCATGTACTAGAAGTCTCCCTAAACTAGGGTTTCCGCTTCCCTTTATAGCTTTTCCCACGTACGTTGAAGACCCAAGCACGTCCTTTACATTTTATCAAGTCGTAGCACCCTCCCACATCAAACCAGATCAACCAACGGCCACCACCCATTCAACCTTCTTAGATCCTTCCCCCACTGCCCAACGGCCATCACAAAACCTCCTGTCAAGCCCCACGTGCTGCCATCCCCACCAAAGCCCACCATGGCCGTTGTACTTCTCATCGCAATTAGCCTTCATTTTCCCAAGCCGCCAGCCTAGAGCAACTACAAGGAACAACCTCTCCACGTGTGTCGCCAACCACCAGCCTCAATTCGTGCGTCCCCTCCCCACACCTCCACACACAACCATCGCAACCTCTATTCTAAGCAAGGAAAAACAATGCACGGTTCTCTTCTTCAAAGCGCGGCAACCCAGCGACGAAAACACCTTTCAGCCGTCTAGCATAGAAGAATGCACACCACCTTACGTTGGAACTGTTGTGGTAAGCCTCCACCACAAGAACACCGCTACTTTTTCCCCTCACGGAACTGCAACGTCAAGGGATTGCTGCTGAAGCCGTTGCAAGCAATGCGGACCAACGCCAACAGCCAACCTACACCACCATGAGCCACAAGTGCACCTCATCTCTTATGTTTCTAGCACCCTAAAACAAAGCACTGAAGTGTAGCCCCAGACCAAACCCCTTCCATCCTTGATCACTGCTCAGTAGCACTAAGACCACTGTTGCGCTGCCACGGTTTCCTCTCTTCACTATACCACTGTACCACCGTACCACGTAGTGGCCACCATGAAGCGCCACAAACCCAAGCCGTGAGTTACATATTCCTTTCCCACACCACACAAGTTCACTCTCGGCCACACTCAGCTCTCTCTCCACTTCATCTCTCTCTCTCTTTCTCTCTCTCACGGTTGTCTCCCTTAGCACACCATGACTCTCTCTCAAGTTCTTGGTTTATCTCCTTCTCTCTACCTCGGTAAGCTTATCTCTCTCTCTCTCTCTCTCATACTCTGCTGACTATAACGGCCACTGTTGCTCACCCATGCCGGAGGTTCAAGGTCGAACCCTCAACTCACGTTGCATGTATTCTCTACGTGTAAGCCTGTCTCCTCTATTTTAGTTGTTAAAACTTTAAGTCCCTTGGAAAGTAAGTTACATAAATACTCGTGCCAATTAAGTGTTGATGTAGGATTGATATTATATGACATGATTGTGACAAAATAAAGAGAATTTAGATGTTTGGAGGTGGAAAATAATTTTGAGTTTAACGAGTAGTATCGATTTATGAAAGGTTAGATTATTTTAAGAAAATTGACAGAACTTTGAGAAATTAAAGTTGGACACATGAACACTAAATTTATGACTTTAATTTCAATATCAAGGAGTTAATAGGAGAAATTATATGAAGATCAAAGTATCTTGAGAAGGAACGATATTTTAGGGTTCCGAGGATTTTTTTTAGACATTAAGGAAATATAGGTTTTTATACATCGGGTTTAAATTATGAAGTATGTGCTCAATTGAAAATTTACGCAAATTGAGTAACTATTTTATAGGTGATAATTGATATTCCCTTAGTATTATTGTAAGGAAATTTAGAGAAGTTAAAAAGTCCTAGTAAGCGAGGTTCCTGTGCTAAACTTTGTATAAAATAAATGGATTGACGTTAATTTTATGAAAAATGTGCATAATATGTTTTGAAATGAAATGCGAAAATAACCTCAATTGTATGTTCTGCATTACTCATGAAACTTTATATAAGAAAAAAGTATTTTCTGTCATAACTGGTGTATGAGCTTATTTTTTGCACCCAGTTTATGAACTATAATAAAAGAGCGAATATGAGATCTGAAAATTTTTGTATTAATTAAGTGAAGATGCTTTGAATATGTTTTTAATTATGTGAAAATGATATGAATATGTTTAGTACTCTGTTTTGATATGATATGGCATATGAAAAATTTTTAGCATGACTTTCTGATTCTGTTTTTGCTTTGTTCAGTTAAGGCCTCACCACGAGTGATAATATTGGTATACGGTCCCACCACGGGTGATAATAATGATATACAGTCTTATCTCAAGTTATAGTAGTGGCCTCTGTTTAATTGCACACCATTTTGGTGACAAAGTGATTTCTGTTCTGCTTGGCTATTCGTAGATGCACAACCCTACCATGAGAGTTAAACATGACCTCTGTTCTGATATGGTGATGATGATTCTCAATAATGCTTTGCCAAATTATAATTTTGAATAAGAATATTTCTGAACTTTCGCTTTGACATTTTTTATAACATATTTTAATTTCTGCATTCTAAAAGTAAAAATATTTTGTTCTGCATTCTAAACTCTGTAAATACTCATGTTTATATACTAGTATATATTCTTTGTTGACTGAGTTGTTGATAACTCACCTTTATCTTAACAATATTTTTCAGATAATTTAAATATTTTAGCCGAGAATTTAGATTAGGGAGCATGAGTGAAATGATTTAAGCATGGTGGATTTAGCATAGAAGGTTTCTATGATTATTGGAGAAATTTATTCAGCAATTTTGTCGTGTTATGATGACATGATATTTTGAGATATTGATTATATTAAGATAGTTAGTTTGAAACAATAATCTTTATATGTTATTAGAAATTTAGAGTCTATAAATATATTGTTGGAATGTGAGTTTAAGTAACAGAGAATAACTCTCTGACCCATCCAGGACCGGGGTGTTACACCAAACCTAGTCCTCAGTTGATGCATCCAAACAAGAAAAAGAGAACAAAAAAAAAAAAAAAATCCTTAAAAGGGACGTGACATTCTCATGCACATATTCATTGGTTTGCCAATTACAGAATGCGTGTCATAACTAAGGCTCTCACACCAGGAAGACCAATTACACTAAGAATTTCAATTCTTATGTAGATCTACAGACTTACTTTTGGTATAAGCTTAATGACACACTCCATAGTTTACACCGTTCCACCAACTTCTAACAATTTATCCTCTCAATCAGCTCAATACTAAATAAAAGGAAAAGGACTAATCACTTGTAGATTCTTAACTTATCTTACGTAAGAAATTGTCATGGAGTTCCAAATTGTCTGGACCTTCTGGTCTCATTTGGAATTAAATTTGTTAACCGAGTACAACACAGCAAATATAGCAACGATACCAGAAATAAGTAATGTCCACGTCCTTAACTTCTGATAATTTAGCCGGAAACCAGACCTAATATATTCCCAAACCCATCCGCAAAGGAACCACGGCCAAGTTTTGTGGAACTTCTGGACAGAAAATGCCTACATGGAGCAATGCAGCAGGCTTATTGGCACTATTAGAAATTAACCACCACTACCACAAACAATTATTTGATCAAAGAAAACAAAATGTACATGGATCTACAATGTTCTAAACTACCAAGTATTCTTTTCTGGGGTCCATATAGTTCCATATTAATTTGTCTTCCATTTTGACAAGGAATATAAAAAGCTTTATAAATCAAGCGGAATGGTCCAAACCTAACATAAGGTAGTTGATGAGTGGGCCATAAGAAGCTATCCTCACTTGGGTTCCAATTTACCCACTTTCTCCGCCAATGAAGACAAACTTCCATTAAAAGTTTCTAAAGAGAAGCCCTGCACACTCTCAAATGAATTGTGGAAATTCATTCAAATAGAGAACGTCACTGAAATATGCATGCTGGCAGGTGTAATCATTTCAAACATTCATAGTGAAGATCCAAAGGGCACTTCAATCAAATTATTCTGCCATATGGCTTTTATTATCTAAAAATTGCCTAAGAGACATGGCACAATTGCAACTGAATGGATCAGGGAAAAAATTGGAGAACAATCAACAATGAAGCTAATGCAAAGATGCAGGCCAGAAGATAAGTTTTGGGTTCTTTTAATTTAAGTAGACTAAGAGGTAGATCAACGAATTCTGTGCTATTCCCAGTTTGCCCAATTAAAAAGTAGGCACGTGTACCATGCTGTAATAATTGTATTTGTTCTTTTGCATTAAACCAAACAAAATGAAGGAAAGAAAGCAAATGAATGTTACCCATTCTCAGAAAACTAACCAACTGAAACATGTCTGTGCAAGCTAATATGTCGAGATATAGCAATGGAATATGTTACCTCTGGTAACTTATCTTGCTGGGCCAGATGATCCACATGAAGCCTCACATTTGATCCAGCAGCAATCCATGCACTGCGATCAACGTCAGAGTATACATCTGAAACTATGTCGAACAATGTTTCTGCTCCATTTTCAATCGCTTTCAATATGAAAGTTTCTCTCTTTCTGCGGTTCCTGAATATTGGAAAAAATCATTTTCAGACTTGGTAGAACCATTGCTACGACCAGTGTGGCCCCAATGATACAATTGGCCCCGGGGGAAAGCCCCGCCGGGGGGGGGGAGAGGTATTGATGGGGGAGGAAACATTGAGGAATTCATTTTCTGACATACCATAATAAGTGAAGTTTGTAGACAATTTAGCTTAAAGTAGGAAACAGAAAAATAAAGAAAATTATTTTTTATTCATACTTGAGATATCCACAAAGCATGTGCTTTGGCCAAAGGTTAACTCTCCCATGCATCGGAATCAAAGCATGAGGGGAAAGCTCCAAAAATTTGTAAGTTGTCTGGAAGTATTGCTGCATAACAAAGAATTTTCAGCATAAATTGCATTAACCTGAATAGTAACGCCCCGAAATTGATTTACTACCCATGGAATTTGCAATTATTATATATCCGCTTCATAAGTTGTAGAACAAATAAGAAGGTTGAGGTCGAGGCCTTCACCATTTTTCACAAGCCTTGTCTCAGTGTCAATAAGGGGATGCAAGAGCTGCACTAAAGTGCTGCTGCTTGACGCAGTGTAATTGAGACATATAGAAGCTCGCCCATGCTAATATAATTATGGGCATCACATAACCAACATGAATGCCAGCTTCCAGAGTACAAAAGTACAAAGAAATTAAAAGCATAGTTTATAATATCTCCATAAGGAAACATCTAATAAACTCTTCCTTCAATACTAACATAATCAAACTTGGCAAATGGTTTTCATTCATCATGGCATAATATTTAAATTTGATTGCAAAACGTGCAATTTTAGCCAAATTCACGCCTAGGCAGGCAATCCATCTCTGGTTGCCTCCTACTACCCTGTTTATCAAGCAAATAAAAAAAAAGAAAAACACTGAAAGCCAGTGTATACAAAAAGCATATTAGTAAATATTAGTATTCCATGATTGAAAGAAAAAAGTAATTATATACCATCATTAGAAATTTCACATAAACTTACACTCATATTTCCACCAGAAAAAAAGTCCAAGAGAGAACTTCCTTGACTGAAAGAAAGCAAAAATCAATTAACAGAGCAGTTTTTAGTTTTTATAAAAGAAGACCAAAAACAAAACCGAAATCGATGAGTAATGATTGAGTTCAGGAGAGGAAGCTACTACCAAGGCTTCAAGTTTGCCACCAGCCAAGACCAAGGCTTTCATTCACAATCCCAACAAACTAAAGACTAAAAACAAAGAATGAAAAGAACAAAAACGTTGTCTATCCAACAAGCTCCTATCAACGGTTTCCTACTAAAAGTCATACAATATTGGGGCCTTTGAATTGACATGCAGTTCAACTTGACTAATTTGAAAATTTGTCTCAGGATCTAAGAAAACAAATTTTTTTTTTTTTTTTTTTGATCAGTATGTAAGAAAACAAAAAATCAAGCATATTTTATTTGGAATGTAACAGACTAACTAATAAAGCATCTTTTCTTCACACGCAAGAAGTAAATATTCCTATGAAAACAGCATTGCATGCATTTGAATGTTCTAAAACCATGTCAGAATAGTTCACCTTGTACTAAACCAAACAGATTGTAAATTGGTGGAAAAATCACACATCAGGCATGTGCCAAGATGAATTTAATGTAATTAGCTTAAAAACTATCTGCATTATGACACGTAATCCCCCACATTTGATTCTGACTCGAAAATAACAATCATGTTAATCCATGAGCCAAACACCCCCCTCCCTCCCAAAAAAAAAAAAAACGTAGTAATTACAGATCTTAGCATTTTGGTAAATACACACCAAACCATGTTTACTCAGTCAGGCAGATTTCTTTTGAAAACTAATTAGAAAACCTGGATGATAGTATAAACAAGATCTTTCATAAAAATATGCCAATCAAATTACATGTAAAGATGCTAGTTCTTACCCAACGCAATGATCACCAACAATCAATGAGTTAGTACTCACATGAAGCAGCCCCATGTGGCCATCTGTATGTCCCTGTAATAAGAAGATTTTTTCCTTTTCAGATACAATATAGAATGCTTATTGGATATGGTGAATGAAATTTCTAAATTTTATATAAACAAACAACGGGTATAGATTTTGCACAAGAAAAAAAAAATAAAGAGGCGTGAAACTGTAAAAGAAATCATGATCTTTATTTCTTAGATAACTCTGACTCATTAGTTCGCATCTGATGGCAAGCTCTATCCCCAACCCCATCCCCACCCCTTTTATACATACAGCGCGAACTGTTTTATGATGTCTCTGGACATGTTTCGGTATTTTTACAATCTGACGTCTTTGCCACCATAACAATTTTCTGCAGTCAAATAACCAGTTGACTGACAATTAGGAACCATTTGAGTTAGAGACAAAATCAACAGTTTGATCAAGGAGGCACTACCAAGAACATCAACATAAAGAACTGACCAGTCTCCATATATACCGAGTAAACAACCTAGTAGGCAAGTGGTCCTAATTTTGTGCCTGTAACCTCAAGGACTTTCTGTGCTTAGCGTCATAAACTCAAACTTACAAGATCTGTGACCAATAATTTACAAGGTTCTTAACATTCTGGGAGAGACAATGTAAGATATAGATATCAATCCCTCATGCCTGCAAGCCCGGCGTGGTGAGGGGTTGGGATCATCCAAGGTGGAAATGTCTCCTCTCATTTCCTTCAGACTAGATTTAGACAAGTTAGATGGACATGTGACCTTTCGATCTTGCTCAAACATCATGAATGCTGGATAAAAGGCATGGAGAAAATATTGAAAACCTTTTATATCATTCTCTAAATCATTCATGAGTGAATCATGACCATTCAATGATGATCAATTTCACATGAAATCTATATTTTATTCACAACAATTGAGTCCAAAACTCGCATAACTCAATTAATCTATTCTCAGAAAAGTACAGCTCCAATCAGGGGTTCTTAGAATTAGAACCTCAACCACAATTATGATTGACACCACAATTAAAAGATTTCACTATTTGTTGGATTATCACGAGGATAAAACTTTCAAGCTTTCTCATGCTAGGAGTAAGTCTGAAAATTTCAATTTTGTTTATTGTGAAAGCAAATGGTGGAATCAAACTTTTTCCATGCAAGGGAAAATTACAAAAATTCACCCATTGATCAGCAGAGAGCTTGAAAGAACATTAGGAGCAAGAACTTGCCAGTTTGTAACAGCTGACACCAAAAAAGACCATTATCAATTAAAAAATTTTGCATATGAGAAATACCGGTGCAAAAATGACACTTAATCGTTGACCACCAATGCAAATGTCTTCTGCTCCAGAAACTGAGGTATAGCCAAGGGACCAGTCACCTGTCATCATAAAGTATTGGTTAAAGTTTCATAGACTTGGCAAAATCAATCTCTAATGATTGACGGGTGAATCAGTTAAAGGTCTTAACGCCGAAGACTTTTCAAGAAGTAAAAATCTACCAGATGGGTGGCACTTCTCCTCGGTAGGGATATACGTCCTTAACCCCTACAAATGTGTATTTGTGGAACTAGGGATTTCTTCTATCATTTCAGAAAGAGAATCGAGTTTACAAACGGACCTTAACGTGAAGGAAACAGAGACTCCACCATACATTTTCTTACCTAATAGAATGACAACTCATATTTGACATTCTTAAGATTAATAGAAACATCAAAATTTTCTAATTAGTATAAACTGCATCCAGGTTGTAATGCAAAAGAGCAAAAGAACAAGAAGAAAAGTTGGTTAAATACCGCATTTTCAAGCTAGTCACATACAGTCAGAAAATACAAGGATTACAAGAGCTATAAAATAAAGTCAAAAGCACTACCTTAGATTCGTTTCTTTTGGTTTTGTTAGACAAGCTTCAGCTCCCTGGAGATAATGGATAAAAAAATTTTAACTAGACGATCTAGCAGAACCACTTTCTTAAAGTTCATTCTTCATGGGCAATGTGAGAAGCTTTACATGATGCACGCTCCAAAGAGTGTTCTTTGATCATAGTTTACTGACCAACTAACCTAAAAATAACTAGGGGTAGTTAGAGCTTTTAAGGTATTATAAGCAATGGATGAGACAAAGCCCCGGGACCTAATAGTTACTCAATGGAAGTGTTGGGACCTACTAGTTACCCAATAACAAAAAAGCTAGTTACTCAATGCAAGTTGATCTGAAAGGGTATTATGGAGAAATAGGAACACTGATTGGCTAAATATGCTGATTGGTTGGAAGTATTCTCACAAACTTGCCCACTTAATTTATGTTCCTATTCCCCCCTCCCTATGAGTGTTGCTAATCGTGTTGAGAAGCTACAAAGGGAGGAGCTGAGATTCCCCCAAGTGAATTGATCCAAGGTATGCACTCCAATCTCTGAAGATAGCCTAGTTATTAGAAGATTGGTTACATGGCTTTGTTGATGAAGTGGCACTGCCACTATGACAATTAGAGAGGAAGGAGGTGATTGAACTTAAGAATGGGGGTGGGTGGAGTTCAAACAAGGTGAAATGGAGTTGTAGGGTCTGCTTATGGAAGAACATTCCAAGACATTGGGAGAATTTATCAGTACATCAAATATGTGGTGGGAAATGGAACCAAGATAAAATTCCAGGGCTTTCCAAAACCCTAGAATTTAGGGAGAGCCTTTTAGAAGGGCTTTTCCAAACCAATTCAGCATTTTAGGGACAAGAATGCCTTGATGACGGATAATTTATAGCTCTCAATGGCTCATATTACTGGCAAGTGGAGTTCGCTTAAACAGGCCAAGATTGGGAGATTAGCTTCTTTACCCCCATTTATGCTAGGTCGTATATTTTGCATCAGATTGAACGGGGAAGACGTATGTGCTGGAGCATATCGAAAATAAGGGTGTTTGAAGTCAAACCATTTTATAATGCACTAGTCCCCACAACAGAATTTCTTCACATGAAACTCCAAATCTCTCGAGAGCCATTTTCTTAAGGTAGCTACCACTCTATGGCAAGCTATTTTCAATCTGTTTAGGTCGAGTTAGGTGATGTCAAGAAAAGTGGCAGATCGTTTGGCACGTTGGGAAGTGGATCCCCATACGCTTGATGTGTTCCATACGGAAGGAAGGAAATGACCAAAGTTTTGAAAACACCAAAAGAAACACCGAATACCTCAAGGCTTTCTTTTTAAGGGCACTCTATCAATTGGTGGCATCGTCCAACCTCAGGGCTTCCATTGTCCTTGATATGTCTTCAAATTTCGCTCATTACTTTCCCTCCACAAGCACCACATTAAGCAAACCAGGGTCATTTTCCATAATGTTTCCCTGTGTGGACTCTCCAACCGCCTTTCCAAGCACACCAACACATCCACTTTCCAAGCCCATATAGGTTAAGCACCACTTTCCACAAAGAGGTGGCTACCTCACAATGGAGTAAAAGTTGATCCATCGCCATCCCTCTTGCCCATGCAGCACCATTCGACCACCATAATATGTCTCTTTCTCAAATCATCTAGGGTAAGAACCTAAGCCAATGCAGTCGTCCAAACAAAGAAGGCCGCTCTTCATGGAGCCTTGCTTATCCCGGTAGTCTTCCATGGAAACAGCATGTCATCATGGGGAATTAAAGCATTATAGAATGAATTAGCAAACAAACCTAGCCTGGATATGCTCCACCACAGTTTATCGGCATCACATTGTCTCTTTTTGAACACATACAACTGAGCATAAAAGGATGTAAAGCAATCCACCTGCCAATCTTGTGCCATGTGTGAAACTCTACTTCCATTGAATAGAGCCTTTGAGGAGCTTTAAATAATCTTCCACTAGTGCTTCCTTCACCTCTACCAAGGTCAAATAGGTCCTAGTCCTGGAGAGCCTCTTTGAGGGGCTGATCTTTGCACCACACATCATGCTGAAACTTTATCCTATATCCATCACCCAAATAAATCTAATAAAGTGAGAGAACTCCCCCCACAATTTTTGGTTGTTCTTCCATAGACCATAGCTCCCATTCACCTCATTCGAAATCCATCCACCCCACATACTGGCATATTCTGTCCATCTACATTCTCCATAGACTATCTTGTTCATTATCATACCACCATAGCCACTTTCCCACAAGAGTTCTATTGAAAAGTAGTCAATCTTCTGATGCCTAGACCTCCTTTTCAGGTTAGGGAGTAAACCTCATAAGAAATCCTACTTTTACTACACTTTTAGCAAAACTAAATTCTAATAAGGCAAACAGTTCAGATTAGAAAGTAAAGGTAACAACGTCGTACATCAGTGTTCCACAGATAATGAACCAATAGCACAGAATGACCCAAAATAAGAACCATGGGCCACAATAGAGATGCCCATGTCCGGCAATTCTCAAATTTACAAAATACCGTAACACAAGAAATTTATGAAATTCCAAATATAACAAAACCAGCACATACAATAAGTATAAAAACAGCGCCAAAGTAAAACTTGAAAGTAGGTAGACTATTAAAGACCTCAAATCAGGCCCCACATCAAGTATAGACCATGTAAAGATCCTATACTGTAGATTTTTTAGATGCTTTTTTGGTTGTTTTCTTCTTGCATCACCTAAAACCAAAACTTTAAAAGAACCTTTTTAACATAGTTAGCTCTCTCACTGTGACTTTTTAAGAAGATTGAGTGAAAAGTCATTTCATCTTTGTTCTTCCTGTAATTGAGATAGGAAGGAGCCTTTAGTCCCTCCATTAAGTGAATGCAAAAATTTCTTTCTTATCTGTCAACATTCTATTGCAGAAATGTCTTTCAATTAGTGCATCCAACACGAAAGGAATTGGGAAGAAAAAGTAATGACAGGAAAAGTGCAAGAAAAACCAATCAAGAAAAGTGCAATGGAACATTGCAGTCTCAGAAAACAAAATTCGGTTGTTCCGTCAAATTCCATTATAGGGATACAACTAGTATCTACTTCAAGTATTATTTAATTCAAGCTAGTTTGAGTTTGCCTGTGCTTTTGAACGTATAACTTGCTACATACAACTAGATGAAATATAACCTTGCTCAACGATATTGGGGTTAGCATCTTTTAATATATGAAGTTCAATAGATGGAATCAGGTATTGGAGCTCAAAGGTGGATACAGCTATTTAAGTTGGGAGACTATATTAGCATCTTTACTGCAAATCCAGACAGCTCAAAAAAGTTTTATACAC
>QEOT01004500.1:255402-298706 GCA_003123785.1 Pterocarya stenoptera
CCCCCCCCCCCCCCCCCCCCAAAAAAAAAAAAATATTATAATTTCCATATGCTCTCTAAATTTTTTTAAAATTTTAATATACGTAGAAATGTCTCTCTCTAATTTTTTTTTTTATAGTCCCAAATTTTTTATTAATTTTTATATATTATCTATTTTCAAGGATGTGGCTTCTCTAAAATTAAAATTAAGTTTAGGAAAAATAATAAACTTATTAATATGGATCCTAAAGTTTTTTGTTATACAATATTGGGTTTCTTAATATAGAATCCATAGTGAAAATACAAGAAAAATTATTTAAGGTCGATGATCTATATGAAAAAAAGTTTGTAGTTATATTTTTATGATTTTTCAATCTCTTTTTAATTTACATAAGAGAAATAATGTTTGCAGTCCTAGAATGCGCAAGTCCCGCCCAATTTCTTTCAAAGAAAAAAGTAAATTAAGGACCCACATGAAAAAAATTATTTTTTAATGATGGACTCCATTTTTTTTTCAAAGGGAGTGCGTAGAGCTTGCATATCCTAAAACTGTATCTAGCATTACTTTTCTTTTCTTTTCTTTTCTTTTTTTTTTTTTTTTATTTTTATTTTTATTTTTTTATAGGTATATCTAGCATTACTCTTTACATATATGTGTAGAGCTTACATACCCTAAGACTGTATCTAGCATTATTTTTTTTTTTATAGGTATATCTAGCATTACTCTTTACATGTATGTGTCACACAGTAGAAAAGTTGGCCCCCCATCGACACAATTGCTGGTTCCGCCACTGGACATGGTAGCCATGCAGTTTAAGATGATATCAAAACTGGTCACAAACTTAATATGTCTACATAATGTGTAAAGATAGAAAGCTAAGAACTATTTAACAATTTCATTTTGAGGCAATCAGTAGTCTCAACCATAAGACACAGAATTATTTAACAATCGTAACCTTTTCCAATGCGTCGCATTGTATTTTCATGTGCTAATAGGGTCGCGTCAGGATTGCACTTTTGGATGATTGAAAGACCTGAAATCAACCATATCAGCGAATTACTACTAGTATAGCATCTGGTTTGAACCAAATACACTAATCAAACCCAATAGTAGAACTTCTGAATGCAGATTTCCAGCAAAAAGCAAACTGGTAATGAATAATAGTCTCAACGAGAGAGAACTTTNCCCCCCCCCCCCCCCCCCTTTTTTCTCTTGACAAGTTAATTTATCCTAACCTCCTATTTAGATTTTCTGCTGCCTTTTTTTCTGTTTCTTCTTTTACAAGAAAAGGAAAGATTTCTTGTTTTTATATGCTTAATTATTTCTGTATCTTCACCTGTCTACCATCCCCTGGCTTGGGCTTCTAAATTTTATTCTGCCTTATTTCTAGCAGAATTGAAGAATTTGATACTCATTTGCCAATTTCCAATATTAAACATGCCAAACTATTCAGGTCCTTAACATGTGATAGACATGTTATTATTGTGTATCTTCCCTTTTTGTGAATTCACTATTGTGATTTAATGCGAAAAAAATTAAACAAAAATTACTTTTGCTGTCAGTTATATTCCTTGGAATGTAAACTTACCTTCTACATGATCCCGATGGTGATGGGTAACAAAGACAACAATCTTTCGTGGCAAAGCAGCAACTATTTTTTGGAGCTGATCATGTAAATGAAATTTTTATCAAGTTCATTAAAAACTCACGCAAAAAGAATATAACTTTAATTTAAAGTACCATCGGCAGTACAGGTAACTGAATATCATTTCATAGGCAAGTACAAGGACATATATCCAAGACTAACTGAATATTTTTTTTCTTATACATATTTCCATGAAATGCCATGAATTTTAAGCACTTTTTTGGTTTGCTAGTTCAGTGGATCTCTTGTATACTTCCTATGTACTAGGGTTACACTCTTTTGTATGAATAAAATTTTAATTTATAAAAAAATATTTCTAAGAAAGGCTGGAACAGTGGTGATGATATACATTTACAAAACAATGTGCAATTTAACAGCTATCAATATGAAAAGGCTGGAGTGAAGAGCAACATAGAACTGACATTTTTGTTATGTTGAACCAATACAAAATGAAAAGTTAAGCATTAGAAAAATCCTTAGAATGCATGGAAAGAACAAAGAAGTTGGTTCCTGGTCTCTTGTTACATAGCCCTCACAGCTGAGTTTCTTTCAATCGGATCCTTCCCAGGAGAATCCTACACCCAAGTTTATGACTACAAGCCAAATAAAATGGTGAAGGTCAAACAGCTCCAGGGAAAGCCGCGTGACCGGTTATTGAAAAGGTCAGATATACTCTGTCAAAGACTGACATTGCCAAGACCCCACTGGAGGCTCCAAATATCCCAACAGGAGAGAGAAATCAGATGGCATCCAGTTGATATGAGGCCCCAAAACAACAGAAAAAGGTCCCTAGGCATCGTCAAGAAGTTGTGCTAGAATGCCATTATTTTCAATAAAAACAAATGTCCACTGATTGAAAGGGAAAATTTAATCTATCATACATCAGAAACAAGGAAAGAATATCATCAACATCAAAAGCCTAGTTATCACATCAAACAAAAGAATGATATCCCTATGGAAATGAATGCTCTATAGATGGGGCTCTATGAAAGCTCTATAGATGGGGCTCTATGGAAGCCCAACACAAGAAGAGCTTTACTGGATGAAAAAACAGGAACAATTTCTCACCGACCCTTGCTTTTTTAAGGTATTCACATGTTTAAGGGAGCAAGTCAATAGTCAAGAAAGAAACTTACCAAAGTTACTCGTTTTCTAAAATGTTCCCATTGCAAAAGAGTTCAACATTTCCAAGAAAGAAAGAAAGGAGCTACTTGGAAGCCCAACACGAGAAGAGCTTTACTAGATGAAAAAACAGGAACAATTTCTCAGAAACCCTTGCTTTTCTAAGGTATTCAAGTGTTTAAGGGAACAAGTCAAAAGTCAAGAAAGAAACTTACCAAAGTTACGCTAATTTTCTAAAATTTTCCCATTGCAAAAGAGTGCAACATTTCGGAGAAAGAAAGAAAAGTAGCCTCCCAGGACAGGCAAAATAGTGGAATTCTGCCGAGGAAAGATAGAAAAGAATACAGCATTCTTGCTTTCATATATGGGAAACAACAGGTACAAGAGTACCCTCAAGATTTTTTTCGCATTTTATAAGTTAAAAAGTAACATAAGTTCTACATTCCCTTTCTTATTTTTACAGTCAAATGTATACAAGTAGGTAAATCTAAAAGGCCTAAGGTTGTAATGGATGACGAACCACACAACCAGAAGTAGAGCTGCGATTCAAACTTTTAAGAGTTCACTAAACTAGTAGATGATATGGGAGAGTAATGAATTCAAGCAGATTTAATGCTTGAAATCATCTGTCATAAGGCAGTTGACTAATGTCTAAGCATAACAAAATGATAATCATACCTCTTTATGGAATTCAGACCGACATCCTGGATCCACTATCAATGCATCCCCACAAGCAACAAAACTATTTTTCTCACTTTCATTTGAAACATTTTCAGGAGCAAATACGATCAAGTTTGTTGTATGAAAAGGCTTTGCTGTCTTACTTCCAATAGGTATAACTTTAACACCAGGAGGNGGGGGGGGGGGGGGGGGGGAATGATTCTGCTGGAATATAGATGTCTAAGCACTGGAATTTTTTGTCTTTCTTTTTTCTCATCTTCTCCTTATAGGCCATTATATTCATTCCAATGACCACTAAAAGTCAAGTTCTTATCACCACTTCCAGATGATCCCTGAACTTATAAGGCCTAAGATATTTGAACCACATCTTCCCTTGCAGCTTAATGTTGGTACATTTGCTCTATCAAGATTCAATGCTACATGGAAGAAGGCAAACCTGATACCGTAAGATGGGTGGGACTATCCGATCTGCAGGTTGCATCGAATCATTTATCAGACCAACAACTACCAGCGGTCCCACGCGATTGCTACTTGGTTTCACTTCCAGAAGCCAGCTCAGACATATTTTGACTGACATCCACTTGCACATCTCTGCTTGAATAGGATTCAGATATTCACATCAAGGAAGTAGGCAATAACATCAGAAATTTTGAGGTCATGATCACCAAGCTATATGCTAACTTGCCTCTTCTCAAGGTAAGCAATACAAGTCTGTCAGGCAAGTATGATATGATAGCATGGAATAGATGATGCCATTTATCATTTGATGTCTTGTCTACACATCAATACTTGGCGACCAGATTTCTTAATTTCCCCAGGAAATGCTCCCAATTAAGACCAAGATAAAAAGAAAAAAGAAAGAAAGAATCAAAGGCCTACGCTGTTAGAATTCTACAACGAAATGTAATCTTAATGACCATCTTCAAATCATCATGCCTCAATACTAAGGTGATGCATGCATTGTCTTTTTAATCGGCACTATGACCAAAGACATGTCCGTTAAAATTATGGAGACTTTTGCGCTTTCTACCATGTCTTTTACTTTTTGTAACAGATGAATTCATAGAATTCATTACATGTAGGAGGAAGACAAAGAGCCCTCTTGATGTGTATACTTTGGCATACTATATTAGAATCTCTAGGCACTCTCTACACCAATGCACCAACAAGGTGTGAAGTATGTGGGTGCACTTACAGTAAGTACTCCCTCAGAAGTTTTGATTTTTTACTATTTGATAGGTGAGCAAAAACTTTATTGATTAACACAAAGGCTAAAAACTTTTTCTTTTTATCTGCAACAAAGCTCAGGGCAAATTATTTTATACACTATAATTTACAATGTTCTATGGCTTCCAAAGCAAGCTAAAGACCCTTGATTGGCTAGCTCACTAAGAACACAAGCACTTAAAAGAAATAAACAGTTTCTTGACGTGTTTAAAGCAAGACCTAAGAAAAAATCCCCCATCTTCATCAAGGCAACCCCATACAGAATACTTTACTCATCAAAAAAAAAAAACACCCATACAGAATACAAAACAATCACCAAAACAACAGAAATTTTTTTATTCATAAGCAAAGATTCTTATTTGAAGACGCAAAAGTAGTAGCCCTTATACAAGAAATACAGAAAGAGTAACATCTAACCAGAAAACCAATACCAAAAATAATATATCAAAGTAGGCATTAGCAAACCTTGTAGATTTTTCCCAGCCACCAATTGTCCTGTAATGAACACATTATGAACCGGCAAACCTGGTCCAAACTCAGGTTCCTCCACATACTTCCAGAATTTCCATTCTCCCCCATCAGTTGCCACAAGCCCCACTTGATCCAATGCCTACAAAACCATGTACTTTCAAACCGGAACTCAGTACTAATATAAATGCAAACAATCCCACATTTTATTACACCATAATTTATTGAGAAAAAAAAGAGAGAGAGAAACCGCGTTGTAAAAAAAAATACCCGGTCCAGAGCAGAATCAATATCAAGTTTCCTCAGATTGATCTTCTCCGAACACGATTCGGCGCCTACCACGACAATCTGGGACTCGGATTCTCCCTCCAAAAGGTTCAGCCGCGTGGAGGGGAGGTCCCAGAGCTCGGAATCCACGAAGGAATCGTACTCTTCGTCGCCAAATCTATTCGGGCGCGTCTGTTTGACGAGGAGGAATTCCGCGTGGTTTAGCGGGTTCTTGAGGATCACCGCGAGGTTGTGAATTGCCGCCATCGAAAGGGGACGGAAGAATGGGAATGGAAGAGGTATGGAAGGTTAGAGGACCAGGGGTAGGTGGAGAGGAACGGGGTTGTAATTGTCCCTTCTCAACTGTCAGTCTAGAGAAGTTAATATGGGCGCGGCCGGGCGGCCCTGAGGGGACCTTCAACAATATGGTGCGACTGAAAAGTGAAAACCATAAAATCCTTAACGGCTAATTTTGCTTCAATTAAATACAAAACGTCTCAACTTCCAACAAATCAAAGAATTTTCCGCACTGCAAGAAACAATATGGCCCATCACCATGATTTTAGAGAACATCTTGCAACGTAAAACATGGGATTTTCTTCAACAACAATCGTTGGCCTAGCTGCTGCAACAACTCAAGTGGCAACAAGAAATCTGATCATTTATGTCGAATAAATGCTTCATCTACTTAATGATCCAATATTGTCAAATTTAGGGGATCCCTCTGGATCATCTGTTCGATTGCACCAGATGCATTGCAATTTGGAGATGATTTCATCTCATCTAGTTTTTCTTATCTCATTTTCTTTCTAAATATTATTTAAATACAAATATTATTTAATTTCAAATTTTTAATTTTTTTTCATTTAATCGTTATAACTTTTTCAAACTTCTAAACAAATACAAAAAATAATAAATTTTTCAAATACCAAAATAAAAATTATATTAAGAAATTATGTTCAAACAATATTTTAACTTTATAATATTTTTATTCAACTTTTTCTCTCTCATTTTCCAAAACCTAAGAAAACATTTAATTTAAACTATTTCAATATTAGTTATAAATTATTTCACTATTATTCACAAAATCATCGTCTCATCTTATTCATGAAGCATCATTATTGTTTAGGATGATAAATAGAGAGATTCGTCCTCTTTTTTCTAGATTTTTAGTAAGGAAGTGGATATTAGATAGAGTTTTGCTCTTGAAGAATAGAGAGAAAATCGGTCAAAAATATATTCGGTTCGTTTAGACAGTGAGATGAGATGAGATAAAATGGTTTTAGATAAAAGTTAAAAATTGAAAAAATATTATTAGAATATTATTTTTTTAATATTGTTATTATTTTAAAATTTAAAAAAATTGAATTGTTTATTATATTTTATGTAAAAATTTAAAAAAATTATAATAATAAGATGAAATAAAATAAAACTGTTTTTGTATCCAAACGAAATGTGAGAGGTGATGCATGCATAGGCCATATGAATGCTTTTTATTCTGGCAACAAAGCGTTAAGCGATATGGGCCATATAATAAATTAAATTTTGACTATAACTTTTATTATTATATGTCTAAACTAAATTTTGACTAAATAAATTTAAACTTTCAAGGTTTGGTTAGATAGTAAAATTATTTCATTTCATCTTATCTCATCTCATTATTATAATTTTTTTAAATTTTTATATAAAATATAATAAATAATTTAACTTTTTCAAATATCAAAATAATAATAATATTAAAAAATAATATTTTATTTAATTTTTAACTTTTATAAAAAAAATATTTTATATCATCTCATTATCGAAATTGCACTTAAATGCTCTAAAGTCTCAACTACAACCTACTAAAGTAGCAATGGAGGAAGGTTGCATGTAATAATAAATGCTAACCAACTAAAGCAGGGGCAATATTGGCTAACCAAGATCAAATGTCGACTACAACTTGAGATTTTGGCGGAAACTAAAATTTTTAAAGAGGTTAATCCATATTTGGCTAGTCATTTCAAAATCAAAATAATAATATGATATTATATATTTTAATAATTTTTAAAATTTTTTTATATTTTACAAATACACTCCATATATTAATTAATAATTTAATTTTTATTTTTCAAACAAATTATTAAACATGAAAAAGAAAAGAAAAAAAAGTGAATACTTTTTAATAAAATATTCTTTTGGTTGGTAAATAGTAACTCACCAAATATGATTTTAGTTTTCTATTTACTATAGATCATAACTTGATTTGACATGATTTGACTAGTCCAATGCAGCTAATTTTAAAAAATTTTAATCAAAATTTAGACTTGATTAGTATTTGGTTAATCCAATGCCAGTGCTCTAAGACCTTTGGATTAGGTGAAAACGTGTGGTATAAAAATCCTGTCCTAGCTGTCATTTGAAGTGTAAATGTGTGAATCCTTTTTTTTAATGAAAATTTAAACTATTGTTGGCTTATGTCCACAATAACGCTCCCAACAATGACCGCTTTAAAAAAAGTCCTATGAAATGCATGCGATGTCGAATACCAATGCCATAAAAAGACTTTGAGCATGTCTAAAAGGAAAATATTGTACAGCAACAAAGATTCTAATTAGCCAATATCATGCCTACATGCCAATGCCTAGATTAGAGAAGATAAAAATAAAATAAATAGATCCCAGGTCAAAATAAGATAAGAAGGGATTTCGATCTTTTACCTCAAAATGCAAAGAAAGGTTGAAAAAGTTTTCATAACAGCTCCATGACTGCTATAGAAACTATTTTATATATTTCCATTATGCATAAAGAATGTTTACAGAAGGTGCCTTTATAGGCGTGTGCTAACAAATTTACAAAGACTAGAATATTCTAGACCTAAAGGTGCGGTTTGTTACAAGAGGTACAACACATGCAGCTCATTTGGTAACATAACTGTACCAGATTTCTTGGGCTGTGATGCATGTGAGCTGGAAGTTTCTGTAGGGATGATACTAGCCTTGGCATCCCCACTCAAGTCAAGCTGCAAATGTTGAAGGCGAAGACTTGAACACATGGCTATAAATCGTGCTGCTGAGAGTGGTTTGGTAAGTATGTTTGCAAGTTGATCCTTTTCTATAGATGAAAGCCACATTTAATAATTTATTTAGATCCCGATCATGAACAAAATGGAAATCGATCTCAATGTGCTTTGTTCATGCATGAAAAACTAGATTAGATGAGAGGTAAGTCGTTCCCACATTATCACAATAGATTAAAAGAGCAAGGTTAAGGTTGACACCAAGATCCCAACAAAGGTGCTGCAACCAAAATGACTTCGGCAATGGCGTTTGCAACAGGTTTGAATTCAGCCTTAGTGGAGGAACGGGCAATGGTTGGCTGCTTCTTTGAAGACCAAGAGATCAAGTTAGCTCCAAACAAGATGCAAAAGCCACTGGTTGAATGCCTATTGTCAGGACACCCAGCCCAATCGGCGTCGGAAAAAATAGTGATGTTAGAGCAAGACGAAGGGGAAAGCTGCAAACCGAGCTTTGATGCGTGCTTAAGGTATCTCAAGATACGCTCAACAGCTTGCCTGTGAGGTAGATAAGGGGCATGCATGAATTGGCATACCTTGCTGATTGCAAAAGCGAGATCTGACCATGTAAATGATAGGTATTGTAACAAACCAACCGTGCTGCAATATAACGTGGAATCTTCAAATAAATTCCTAGTGAATGCACTGAGCTTGTCCGAGGTGGCCATCGGTGATTTCAAAAGTTTTGCTAAATGCATGTTTGTTTCATGAAGCAAACCAGTGATATACTTCTACTGAGTGAGAAGTAAGCCATTGGAGTTGAACGTTGCTTCTATGCCCAGGAAGAAATGCAAGTTGCCAAGATCAGTTATAGGGAAGTCATTCTTCAGTGCAAAAACTAGATCAGAGATGCATTGAAGTAAGAAGCCTGTGATCAACAGATCATCAACATAAACCAACACAAATGTTGTGATGGAGCCAGACATGCATAAAAACAGTAACGGGTCTGCTGAAGAGATGGTAAAACCAAGATCAACCAAGCGGCAACTCAACCAAGAATACCATGCACGAGGTGACTGGCGAAGACCATAAACGGGTTTATGTAAACTGCACACATGAGATGGAAATTAAGGATAAGAGAATCCAGGTGGTTACATCATGAAGACAGTTTCGGTGAGTGGACCATGCAAGAATGCGTTCTGCACATTGTATTGCTGAATGGGCCACCGCTAAGAAACTGCTAGAGCAAGGACAAGTCGAACTGTTGTGGCCTTTACAAATGGACTAAAGGTTTCTTCAAAGTCTATACCAGACTATTGAAGAAAGACTTTAATGACGAGCTATGCTTTCCGACGCTCAATTGATCTGTCGGCAAGTCATTTAATTCAAAAAACCCACTTGCAGGTAACCGTGTTGGTGACTTGGGATGATGGAACTAAAGACCAAGTATGATTAACAAGGCGTGCGTTAAAGTCCTTGGCCATTGCCTCACACTATTTGGGATGTTTCTGTGCAACTATGAAGCTGGAAGGGTTTCAGGGATGGAGTTAGTTTCAGTAAAGTGAGCACGAGGAAAGGGCCATCTTATAGTGCCATCAGTGAACTATCGAGGACATAGGGTGTTGGTCCGTGATCGAGTCACCATTGAGTGTGCAAGTTGTTGAGAGCTAGACTGAGAAGGACTCGGTGAAGTTGGTGGTGGAGGTGGAGAGGAAGAAGGAGGTGGGCCCAGAATAGATGTAGAAGAGGGTGAATTGATCCGTGGGAGATTTAAGTTAAAAATGGATAAGGCCACGCAAGTAGGCAATGGATTGGGCTTGGGCTTGGGTAGGTTTGCAAAAGGAAATTTGTGTTCATTAAATTAGACATCTTTTAAAATATAGGATCAGCCTGTTTGTATATGATAGAAGATAAAGCCCTTATGGCTAGGACTAAGGCAGATAAAAACACATGAAATCGATTTGTAAGAAAACTTATAAGTATTGTAGTGAGTTGTTAATGGCTAGCATTCAATGCCAAAAACACGTAAAGCATTATAATATGGATGCTTGTGATGGAGAAGTAGATGAGGGAAGGAATTGTTGAGTGATGGAGATGGTAAGAGATTAATTAAGTAGACGGCATGACGGAATGCATAAGGCCAAAAAGTGAGAGGGATCGAGGCATGGGCAAGAAGGGCTAACCCAATGGCTACGATGTGTGGATGTTTCATTTGGACAATGCCATTTTGAGTATGTGTGTGTGGGCATGTAACACAATGAGTTATACCACATGATGCTAAATAATCTGAGAAAGGTCAAAATTCCCCCTCCCCCCCCAAAAAAAAAATCTGATTGGAATTGTTTTATTTTGATATTAAATTGAAGTTCTACTTGAGCTTTGAACGTAACAAATTTATCAAATGCTTGTGATTTAGTTTTGAAAGAAAATAACCATATGTAACGAGAAAAGTCATCCACGAAACTACTAATGTAAAATTTATATCCATCATGAAATACATGTGATGGTGAAGATCCCCATAAAACTGAGAAAATAAGATGAAAGGGTTCAGGAGATCTGTTTGGCTGTGTGAGCTGGGACTCTATGGGATTTTGCCTTAGCACAAGTATCACAAAACAGTGGTAACATAGAAGGGTCATATTGCAAATCAAGTTGATGAAGGATAGATCGAACTAGCTTAATAGAAGGATGGTCGAGTCGAGAGTGCCATAATGAGACAGAGAGAGAGCTGGTGTGAGCTAATGGAGGTGGAGATGGTGGGGAGAATGAGTAGAGTCCATTATTTGTTGTCCCTTGAAGAAGAGTTGTCCCCGAGTTGCAATCCTTAATACAAAAACAGTTAGAGAAAAATTCAAAAAATACGTTATTATCAATACAAAATTGTCGGACAAAAATGAAATTTTTTTGGAAAGAAGGAACACAGAGAATTTTGTTAAGAAGGACAATGGAGTTGGGACAGGAAAAAAAAGGCTGAACCAATGTGAGAGATGGGTACGGTAGAGCCATCACCAACTCAGAGCTGTTTATCATCGTGATACTCAGCAACATGCATATTCAATTTAGCCAAACCACTGGTAATATGGTTGGTAGTCGTAGTGTTCTGATACCAGCTCTCATCAGTAGTGTAGGTGGAAGAGAAGAAATTAACAGTGGTTGGGGGTGCAGCTGTGTAAGCTTGGTTGAACCGATGAGGCAAGTAAAAGCAGAGTGATCTTGTAGATTACTAACCTGAAGATCAAATAACTGTTAGTGGGTGTTGAGAAGGAACCTCGACCACGTTGAGAGTTATAACGGCCACCACCACAGCTGCAAAAATTATTTCGACCTCCACGAGATCCTTAGCTACGTTGAGCAGGAGGAAACTTTGCAATGAAGTGAGCTGAGGTATCAGTGTTGAATATGTGTGCATCGGAGTGATGAAGCGTGCGAGCTTCATGAGCTAGAAGATGACCAAGTAATTCATCAGGTAAAATGGGTTCGAGTCGAGTGGTCACCGATGAAACAAGTGCATCATACTCATTTCCAAGGCTAGCAAGAATATATGGCACAAATTATGCAGGTGGAAGAGGGCGACCTGTAGCTGCCATGGTATCGGCCAACGTTTTAGCTCAACGAAAGTAAGTGGAAATGGAGTCAGCACCCTTCTTTAAAGAAGCAAGTTGTAACTGAGTTTGAATTAGGTGAGCTTGGGAGACGGAGGCGTAAGTAGACTCAAGATAGAGCCACACAGCTCTAGTAGTTTCACAACCAACCACCTGGGCAATAAGGAGTTTAGAAAGGGAGGAAATGAGAGCAGACATGACCAATTGATCATGTTGAAGCCATACATCATATGCAGGATTTGGGGTAGAGTCATCGAGTTCTGGTTTTAGGGGAGGGCAGGAGCCATCAACATACTTGTAAAGTCACTGGCCACGAAGGTATATGGAACTAATTGTACCTTCCATAACAGATAATTCTCGGGCGTGAGTTTAACAGAGATGATATTGGAAAATTTTGAGTGAGGTAGCTAGGGTGGGAGAAGAGGAATTGGAGGAGGCAGCCATGGACGTTAGTCCTCTAAGGGCTTTGATACCATGCTCTGAACCTCTCAAATCTCTGCATCCTGCCGCCTCGTTCCCTCTTTGTTGCTGGTGTTCCTCTTTGCGCCTCCATAGTGCACAACACTCCGTTCCCCTTCACTTCTCAAGTTCTCAGGCCAAATTTCTGTAGCCTCTGGTAAATTCTTCGATTCTGAACCCTAAAATTAAATCAAGGAAAATTAATTTTATGTTTTCTATTTTTTCATCATGTTGGGTTACCTATAATTAGTTGTTTTGGGATTAATTGTTGTAATTCTTGTGAAGTTGTGTTGTAGTAAGAAAATGTAGCAGAAATTGAATATGGTTGATGGCAATGGATTGTGCAAACCAATATGCATGCAATGTGTTTGATAAAATGTGTAAAGATGCTACTGCTTCAAAAATCAAAACCACATGACCCAACAGAACAAAGTTAGTAATATAAATTGTAGAATAGTAAACTAATAAACTACTATAATTAAAATTCTTAATATATATTTTATTTACTAAAATTTAATTATCCAAGTGATGGTCAAGAAAAGCATATGTGTGCTGTTACAAACACACAATATTTCTGAGATTATTTTTCTATCCAAAATTCAAAGGCTAAAAAATAGATCAATTGCAAAGGCAAGACCAAACAAGAGTAAAATAAAAAGCATTTTTCATTGAAGTAAATGGTTCTCCTCAACTAGCATTTCTCATAACTCAACCTAAAATCGAAGCTATATGTTGGTTCATCCAGAAGAAAAGCAAAGGAGCAGGTCAGAGTAACCATCCTTCAGTAGTCTTCTAGGCAAAACTTATAGGTTAGTTATGGAAAGGAAAGACATAGTTGTAGAATTCTTCTATCTAAATCACCCTTGGAAAAATTGGACAATACTTCTAGAATGATTAACATGTCTTTAATAAAAGCAGGATAAGTGTACTACAGGTTAAATGGTCTACGTCCTGTGAGTCTTTTTTTTTTTTTTTTGTAAGATTAAGTTTAGTTCCACCCTGAGTATACAGATGCTTATGTTGTCTAAGATGTAAATTCAAATTAATTTCGTATGCTGCTTATACATTCTTTTGACCCCCAATAAATTTCTTCATTTGGATATCACCCTCCAATAAATTTAGAAGAAATAAAAACCAAGTCCAGCAAGATATAACCATTTCAATATGAAGTGACAGAAAGGAATAAATCGAGATTTGATTTGTTCTTTCACAATTAATTTTTCTATTTTAAGAGATTGGTTTTCCATAAAATTTTAAATTGCCATTGTTTTGAAAGAAATGGATAAAAAGAAGAAGAAGACTATGGACTCAACAACCCTGAATCCAGATTCCTGAGATCTTAGGCATTCAAACAATTGCTTATAAAAAAAAGAGAGGGATAAAAAAAAAGGTCCATGCATGCATCTTCAACTTATTTTCAAATATAAATTATTGAGTACTAATGAATGCCCTTAGGGGGTCATGTGAGAGGTGATCATGAAGTAATAATATATGAAGGAAAATATCATACATATTAGGTAGTGAACGTGAGTTATGATTCATTTTAGTGGTCATAAGGCACTCCATCTTAAATAAGTTGATGCCTTTTAATGAATTGATGTCTTTTTTCATGTATATTTGTTTATGTTTGGCTTTTAATTTATTTTTCTCCATCTTAAATGCGTTGATGTCTTTTAATATAGCATAGTTATTTTTTAAACTAATTTTTTTCTTCTAATTTATTTTTCCAGCTTCCTTGATTGTGATATGGATCTTAAACCTATTGGCGATGATCATCCACAAGGGATGTGGCGGATGCCAATGCTACAGCTCCTACACCGGCGAGTACTTTCACCCTTAGAGCCACATCTAGAGCAGTTATATCTTGTGCAAGTAGTCGACTCCCACTCCAAATAGATATAAAGGATGAGGATGTGTTCAACGAAGAGGAGGAGATACGGTATACCCATTGAGCACGATCAACCACCACGGTCTTCTAAAAAATGGTCGTGGACATGAGAGCAATTCATCAAAATTCCTGGTGATATTGCGAACCCGCTAGCAAGATGTCAACACTGTGGGCAACTTTGTGGATGCCATTCGAAGAAACAAGGTACCAGTGTATTAATAGCACATCTAAATGATTACCAACGATATAAGATCGCGAAGGGATTGGCGGCCACTGATCAGACCAACCTCAATTACGAAACTTCTATGACCACTGATAGTACACAGGCTAAAAAATTGGTCATCCCTCAAGACAGTAAGAAGATGTTGAGGGACATGCTTGCAGAGATGATAATTACTGATGAGATGTCCTTTACCACAGTCGACAAAAGAGGCTTTCGAAAGTTTCTACACACTATTGAACCACGATTTCTCATTCCATTACGGTATACGGTGATGCGAGATTGTATGAAGAGACATGCGAAGGACAAGGCGGAGATGAGGAAGATGTTTATTACCACTGGCCAGATAGTGTTATTTACGACTGGTACATGGAAGTCTCTACAGAACGTCTGCTACATGTGTATCACAGCACACTATATTGACAATGAGTGCATTTTGCATAAAAGAATTATTAGTTTCAAAGAAATTGTAGATCATAAAGGTGCATCCATTGGGGCGAAGATGGATGATTGTATAAAGGACTGGGGAATTCGAAAAGTGTGTATTACAGTTGATAGTACCAATGAAACAGCAATTGATTGGTTCAAGCGAAACACGACGGTGAAAGATGATGTCATTTGGGCCCACGAGTTTATTTATGTTCGATGTTGTGCTCATATCATCAACCTCATATGGGGAGTTAAAAGAGGTTGATGATTCTATTGCCTGAGTCTGCAATATTGTGTAATATGTGAGGGGTTTCTCCCCAAAGGCTTGCCAAATTTAAGGCAATAGTAGAAGATTTTCAGATTTAATATTCTAGTATGCTGTGTTTGGATGTTCCGACTCGATGGAACTCTACATGCATGATGTTGGATGTGGCACAAAAGTACCAAAGAGCGTTCGATCGAATGAAGGTCGAGGATGGGGGCCTGAGGTATGCTTTGTTGGAGCCAGCAGGACAGGGGCTCGGTACGCTGAACACACATGAATAGACTAGTGTGAGGTACTTTGTTCAATTTTTAAAAATTTTTTATGACATAACCATGCGGATATCTAGATTCAAATTTACGACTGCGAACTTGTACTTCAGCAAGCTCTCAGGGCTTTACTTCCACTTGCAAAATAGTTGTGCTGACTCTAAGAAATTGTTATCTGCTATGGCTACGAGGATGAAGATCAAATATGATAAATATTATGAAAATATTGAGAAGATAAATAGATTACTATTTGTAGCTATGATCCTTGACCCCTGATATAAGTTAGCCGTTCTAGAATTTTGGATAAATTCCGTCCTCGGGACAATGAAGGTTGCAGCGCTTATTAAAGTGCTAAAAAGTGATATTGATGACTTATATAGTCATTACAACAATAGTTGTCAACCTTCATCCACAACTGCTAGCTCCTTACATTTGAGGCCGACGGGGTTGACAACTTCCTTAGATAATACTGACCCATCCGGAGAGGTTACAGGCCATCTTATTATGCAGCAGTATCATCAACTCATTGCAGCAAGGAATATTATGCAATATACGTCTGAGGTTGAACGATATTTTATGGAAGCTGTCGAGGCACCTAATGGTGTATTTCAGTTATTAACTTGATAGAAGGTTAATTCCACCAAGTATCCAGTCATTTCCCATATAGCCTGAGATGTGCTAGCTATTCATGTTACTACGGTTGCCTCAGAGTCGGCGTTTAGCACTGGAGGTCGCTTGTTGGATGTTTTTCGGAGTTCATTGCCACTGTCAATCGTGGAAGCCTTCGCTTGCACACAGAATTGGATAAGTGAAAAGCCCATTGGACTAGATACCATTGGCGTTGATGCCGAGAGCTATAAGCTTGAATCAGGTAACTTTATATGCTTTTAAATGATTATTTAATTATTTTTAATGTTTCTAACTTCTACTTTTTATGATTTTATAGACCTAATTATGAGCTCTAACATAATTGCCGATGACTGAGAGTCTGAGATGGACGCCTCTTAAGAGTTGGGATGGAGTTGAGAGACTATGGACTATGGAGAACCCCATTTTCTTGGTAAGAATCAAATTCTACTTTTATCATGCTCAATTTTTTATTATCAGTTTTTTTCCTTTATTGATTACAACCTTCTATCTTCAATTTAGGTATAACCAATAGACCCTTGAGATTTGAGTGAAATCCGTGTTTAATATTTATGTAATTATCTTTAAAAGCTAAGTCAATGTTGTCATAAATGTGACTGTTATAACTTATGGTTACATGTTATTTAATTTTTAAACTATTGTATTTAAGGTTTTTTTTTTAATCTTTTCAGTATTTTTTTTTACAAGTTCGGACTTAAGTTTTGGTGAGCCCAAAAGTCAAAAAAAGACATTCATTTAGCCCAATAAATGGTCGAAGCTCCGACCTCCGTTCAAAGCTTCGATCTCCAATTCCGTTCAGAGTTGGAGTCCGAGTAAAAAACTTTCTCCGAGCTCAGCCCTACATGCTATAGAAACTGTTTTCTATATTTCCATTATGCATAAAGAATGTTTACAGAATTTTATATGCGTGTGCTAACAGATTTACAGAGGCTAGACTATTCTAGACCTAAAGGTGCGGTTTGTTGCAAGAGGTACGGTACATGCAGCTCATTTGGTTACGTGACTGCACCAGATTCCTTGGGCTGTGATGAGTGCATGTGAGCTGGAAGTTTCAGCAGTGACGATATATATTAGCCTTGACAATGACCCACTAAATAAAAAGAAATATTCATCCCCCATTGGAGATCCCCGCGCCCGACAAGCCTAATTACTCTATTTTATCTTCAAGAGGCGACTTGGACTTAAGAGAAACAATTGATAAATTATAATAAAGATGCATGTGATCATGTCCTTATTTGAGAAATTCTACATGCTCCATGCAATATCAATAATATCGGAGACTTGATTAATTGTATCATATTCTGTCCACGAAAGAAGAAATTAGAGAGATAATAAAAGTAAATTAAAGCATGTCAAGTAACACACAAATAATATAGATAATGAAGACGCGATATGCTCCATGCATCGATCATAGACTTAACTCGTGCCGTATTCATGTATTGATCAACAAAAGAAATTAGAAATAAATATTGAAGTAAATAAAAGCATGTCATGTAACATATTAATTGACCGGATCTGAAATAAATTCATGGTCTTAAAATATTGCAGGAGTTGTTGAGAGAGCAGGTAGCCAAGGTGAACAACATAAATTTATTTAAAATCCAACGTACGTAATACATGACATTATCTTTTCTGTTTTTTCGTTTTTGTTCTCTTATGAAATAAAACAATATATAATGATATAAACATTTAGCATTAGCTAGCTAGCGCGCCGTCCGTGATTACTGTAGCCATTTATCTGTGGAAAAACAGGAAGGTTGCGCAAAGAATTATTGGCAATACAGGCGCGGATCGGGGGCATTAAACTGTTCCTAGCTAGCTTTTGGTATCATTTGATTAGGATTGTGCTGATCTGTTGCCTTGTATAAATTTGTTTGCAAATTATTCTTATGATATTGATTCTGTTTCGTATATAATCTTAAGAGGCTGGTACTTGGGACTTTGATCATTGCACTTTAATATTGGAGACTTTAGGCACTAATCTTTTTCTGCAGGATTATTAACCGGATCCGAGAAGAAAAGAAAATCCTATTCAAAATCCAATGGCCAGGTACGTAAAAAATTTGTGAAAATCCATGTTAAACTGTACATGTAGATTAATATATGTGCATTTAAGGTTATGTTAATGGGGAAGTGGGTATATATATACGTGATGTTGGCAGGTGGATAGCTGCTTCTCAGCAAAACTTCCCACCGGCGACAGCAGGTGAAGGTTTTGGTGAAGATGATGTACTTGGATTTTCTCCATCATTTCGTGATCCGGAGAACCAAGTATTTGGGTGTGAGCATTACAAAAGAAACTGCAAGATCCGTGCTGCTTGCTGCGGCAAGTTGTATACATGCAGGTTTTGCCATGACAAAAGCAGTGACCATTCGATGGATAGGTATAACTTTGTGGCATGCATGCACATTCATTATCGGGTTCTTGCATCTAGATCTGTGGTTTAATCTTGCTTTAACTTTTGTTTATTTATTTGCAGGAAAGCTACTGCTGAAATGATGTGTATGCGCTGCCTGAAAATTCAGCCTGTCGGACCGGTTTGCTCGACTCCCTCCTGTGGTGGACTTTCAATGGCAAAGTACTATTGCAGTATTTGCAAGTTCTTTGATGATGAAAGGTACATAACTACATATTTCTGTATGAGATTCTGCGTTGGTGATTGTTGAAGAATAATCTCATATTACCTGTGAATAAAATCTTGAACATGTTTACAAAAAATGAGCAATAATTTTTTATAAAACCGATTTTATGAGATGAGTTAGATCCATAAATTTTTTCAGTAATATAATATTGATTGGTGTGTGTAGATATCTTGGGGAGTGAATTTCTTCCTGATGCTAGTCTTTTATTATTATTATTGATCTTTCCTCCTATGTTATTTCAGGGCAGTTTATCATTGCCCTTTCTGCAATATATGCCGTGTAGGGAAGGGTCTTGGAACAGACTATTTCCACTGCATGACATGCAATTGTTGCCTCTCAATGAAGATTGTGGATCATAACTGCGTGGAGAATTGTATGAAAACGACCTGTCCTGTCTGTTCTGAATTCATGTTCACATCCTCGACCAGTGTCAGAATTCTTCCTTGTGGCCATTGTATACATGCAGCTTGCTTCAAGGTTTGCATTCTATTCTTTGCTTTGCTTCCTGTTGTTCTTTTAGGCTAGCTCTGTCCCAAATTTGAGAAATACTTTAGTAACAATGAGATTATATAAAAGTAAATTCACAAATTAATATGACTTGATGCAGTACGTTAGATTATAAAATTGCTTTTATTGTAAAGTAAATCTAACGAATCACGTAAAACTATGTCAATTTATAAATTTATTTTTTTATAATCTATTCATGTATGTAACAGTTCTCCCCAATTTTACCTTCAACTTTAGAACAGTTTGTGGAGTACCTAATTCATACCCTATTCTGTTCTTTACCCTTTCTGACAGGAGTACACTCGCAGCCGCAAGACCTGCCCAAGCTGCATCGAACCTTTAGGAAATGTGGGTGTAAGTGATATATATTTCTATTATTTGAAGCTTTCCGGGTGGCATATACACTAACAAGGGATATTGCTTTTTTTAGGCTTGTTAAAACTCAAAGTCATAACATGTCTAAAAGAATAAAAAAAATGTTATTTGCAGTATCTAAATAGAGACAGTATGTGCAAGCCCTTCATTAAATAGAAAAAAATATCATTTTAATAAGAATATTATTATAATTTTAAAAAAATATAAAGATAAAATTAACTAGATCTACAATGCAGTCTCTATTTAGAGACTGTACACAACATTACTCAAAAAATAATATTATATACTATACTAGTATCCCATCAACATTGTCCTATGGTGACACGGCGCGCTCAAAAATTTGTTTAGTATTAGGAAAATTTTTTACATCAGCCTACTGTTGAGGAGCAGCCACAACACACCCTATGTGTCATCATCCAAACCACTCACATAAATTTAAAATCAATAATTATGAAAAAAAAGTTAATGAGAGAGACACACAAAAATAGAGACATATCAGGTGTGCTATGCATCAGCCCGTGAACAGGGGCTGATGCATAGCACGGCTCCGATTAATGACCATGCATGTCACATCATATAATAGGATGTTATTTCGATAATAATATTGTATATAGTATTATTCAGTCTAAAATGGTAGCAAACAAATAATATCTAAATTATTATTATTATTATTATTATTATTATTTTCTTGTAAATTATTATCGCCATATATATTTGTTTTCTTTCTTTGACTAATTCCTTGATATATATGAATAATATATTTATAATATATTTTGCTTTTATAATATATTTCCAGACCAAACCAGAACCTCCAAATAACAGAGAAGGAAACAAACCCATCGGTGATTCCCGATTATGAATTATGATGCTAGCTGTCAGCACTTGTGAGATCTGCAAGAGTCGATTAATAAGAAGAAAGTGATGCAGAAGCAGCAGCTACGACAGAGACAGAAAACACCTGGAAATCACGTCGTCAAGAGAATAATTAGATCAGTCGTTTTGTTTCAGAAATAAATAACTAAAAAAACCCAGTCTTTTTGACAGGAAAAAATAAATAAATAAAAAAAGAGTACTGTTTTTATTTTCAGAACATGTAATAATGCTTTTACGCATATTATAAGGATACCGGGGGTTTTCATTCCATACCCCACCAGATGTGTTTTTTATTGAGTTATAATTATATCAGGTGAAATGTTTATTGATAATTAATACTACATACTCCGATATTCTTTTTTCTTGATTAATTCATGATCTTTTAGACTATTTATATATATATATGAATGGTATGTTTTTTATAAAGTGTCAAAATTGCATAATTAAGTTACTAAAGTGATTATATTGTTTATTCAAAAATTGATTTAAGCGCTTAATTATGCAGTAATTTTTAGTACTTGACTCATTGATAAATTCTGATATTTTGCACTTAAAATGATTTATAACTTGTAAAATCACATCAGAATTAATATCTCAATTTTATCCCTCATTGTGAATACTTAAATCTTAATTTTTGCAGTGGCATTTTTGGAAAAGAATTGATGTAAGGTATTTTTAAAATGAGAAGTGAAGAAGCTCGGCAGTCAACAGACTCACGTCTGGCCTCAACATTCACGCACGATCGGATAGAGGGCTGGTGGCACTCACACGAAGACGCACGGACGAAGGGACTGAGAGGAGTTGACGCAGAGTGGAGTGGCAGAAGAGAGAGAGAGAGAGAGAGAGAGAGAGAGAGAGAGAGAGAGAGAGAGAGAGAAGGGAGCCAACTTTGATTAATTGGATTTTTTTTTTATTCTTTTGGGTTTACATACTTTTTGGGAGTTCGGCAATTGAGGGCTATTCTCATTTGTTCACTTTTTCATTTTGGATTCTTTCACGCACGGAGGAGCAGATTATTTCTTCTTCTTCATTTGTTTTATTGTTTCCGTGAATCCGTAGCAGACACTTTTGGCTCTCGATTTTCGTTCGGCAATTTATTTCTTCATCGTATTATTATTTCAATTTTCATTCCGCTTGCCATATTATTTACAGTATAATTTAATTATCTTTAGTTCTCTTTTCAGTACTTGTTATCGTTGAGCATTGCTATTTTTCTTCTGCAATTTTATTTATACAGTAATTTCAAATGTTAGGGTTCATCATTTTTTAATATTTTACTAATTTAGAAATGATAGGCTAGATTTTTAGCTTGAGATTCAATGAGTAACCCATGACTGTTTGGGTTGGATTTTCTTTAAGGTTATGAAATTTTGAGTGATTAACTTGATAGATTGTATTTCATTTTGCTTATAGAAAGGATTAAAATTCTATGTACTTAAACTTGATCAGTCGTAAACGTAAAGGCACGATTGATGCTTGAACTCGTAACAAGATTTTGATGGCTTTCTTTCACTTTACATTTGTTATACAATCTGTCAAGTACCTTGATTATATTAAAAAGTGTGCTTATTGTTTAATTAACCGATCATAATCTCTTGGAATGAGAAAATGGTTAAGAGAAAATGAAAGTAGAGGTAAATCCAACTTCAAATCAGAAATGGGTGAAAATTACATCTCAAGTGTTTGTTTTATTGTTTCTTACAAGTTTAATTCAACTTTTGCACATTGCATTTTTTTACTTTTCATCTCTTTTAGTTAAGATAATTTTTACACTAAAATCTCACAAATGCTTTAATAGTCCTTTGTCCCTGTGGAATACGATCCTGGACTTATCCTTGATACAACTTGACACTTCTACACTTGGAAGCACATTTGAGACTGAGTCAAGTTTTTGGCGTCGTTGCCAGGGACAACTGGTGTTTATCATAACATTCTCTTATTGTCGAGAGGACGTTTGTACTGCTGTGAACCTCTTCACAATTTGGGTGATATCTTTTCCTCTCATTTTACTTGTTTGATTTTATTTTATTTTGGTTGTTGAATTTGCATGTCTGTTTGGATTAGAGATAGCACACAGACTTGTTAGGACTGAATTATCAATTTCATCCCCTGATGCATCTGTTTATTTTAATCCAACATTTGAATCATCATCTGATACTCATAGCATCATGGCTGATCATGAAGAAAACAATGATAGAGAAGTGGTGAATCCTAACATGACACTTAGAGAATATTTGTAGCCTGTTAGGACAAGCACACCCTCTTGCATCATTCAACCTTTGAATGCAAATAATTTTAATTTCAAACCTGGGATGATTCCACTACTTCTACATTTTCATGGTATGGAATCAGAAAACTCTTATTTGCACATCAAAGAGTTTGAAGAGGTTTGCTCAACTTTCATGGATAGAACATGCACTGAAAAAGTCATTCGGTTAAAATTGTTTCCATTTTCTCTAAAGGACAAGGCTAAAACTTGGTTGAACTCCTTAAAGCCAAGGTCTATTGGGACTTGGCAGGAAATGCAAATTGATTTTTTAAAAAAAAATTTCCCAATGCATAGGACCAATGCTTTAAAAAGACAAATTATGAATTTTGGTCAAAAAGATGTAGAAACATTTTATCATTGTTGGGAACGTTTTAAAGACTTATTAAATGCATGTCCTCATCATGGATATGAGAAGTGGAGGGTCATTAGTTTTTTCTATGAGGGTTTGCAACCAAAGATGAGGCAATTTGTTGAAACCATGTGTAATGGTGAATTTTTCAACAAAGGGCCCGAAGAAGCCTTTGAATATTTTGACTACTTGGCTAAAAATGCCCAATCTTGGGACACAACTGATGTGTATGATAGGTCTAAGCAAGTTGAGTCTGGTCATGGAAAATATGTTTTAAAGGAAGGTGATAATTTGCGTACTAAGTTAACTTTGTTGTCAAAAAAAATGGAAACCATGGAATTGAAAAAAGTAAATGAAATGCATGTTGTCCCTAGAATTTCTGAGAAGTGTGGTATATGTGAGGATCATGGACATACAACTAATGAATATCCCACAATCTCTGCTTTCAAAGAAGTATTGTTGGACCAATCTAATGCTGTAAACATGATACATAAACCATATTCTGGTCCTTACTCTAATTCTTACAATCCAGGATGGAGGAGCCACCCAAATTTCAGTTGGAGGGGTGACCAGCATGTAGCTCTAGCAACTTTGGCTCTAGGCTCCTCTCAACTTACAATTCAAGCTCCTCCAATGCAAAAGAAGGGACTTGAGGAGACGGTACAGCAGCTGTCCAGCACTTTGCAGCAATTTATGCACGGTCAGGCAACAATCAACAATCAGAATTCTCAAGCAATAAGCGACATCCGGAGCACACTTACAAAGATGACTACTGCTTGGAGTTTTCAAGAAAAAGGAAAATTTCTTGCACAACCCCAACCTAATCCACAAAGTCAGCCACTTCAAGAAGGAGGTGAGGGTTCAAATGTAAGGCAAGTGAAAGCGGTGACCACTTTGGGAAATGGTAAGGTGGTGAACATTCCAGCTCAAGGTTCAGATAATGCTGATAAGGTCTCTAAACCTATACAAAATGAGGCTGAAAATGGTGAGATTGAACAAGCTGAAACTGAAATTGAAAAGATTACATGTCCTGTACCTACTCCTTTTCCTCAAAGATTGGTTCCTTTGCACAAAGATAAACACTAATCTGAAATTTTAGAAATATTCAAGCAAGTCAGGATTAACATCCCTTTGTTGGATGCTATTCAACAAATTCCTACTTATGCTAAGTTTCTAAAAGATTTGTGTACTGTCAAAAGAAATTTAAATGTGCAAAAGAAAGCTTTTCTTACTGAGCAGGTCAGTGCCATAATTCAGAATAATACCCCACCAAAATATAAAGACCCTAGTTCACCTACAATTGCTTGTGTTATAGGAAGTTCAAAAATTGGTCAAGCTTTGTTAGATCTTGGTTCAAGTGTGAATTTGTTGTCTTATAATGTATATGAACAGCTTGGTTTTGGGGAATTAAAACCAACTTCAATCATTTTGCAACTAGCTGACAGGTCAATTAAAATGCCAAGGGGGGTTGTTGTGGATGTTTTAGTTCAAGTGGACAAATTTTTTTACCCCGTAGATTTTGTTGTGTTGGATGTTCACTTGACACCAAAATTTTCTTTTCAAGCATCTATGATTCTTGGGAGACCTTTTCTTGCTACTTCAAATGCATTGATAAACTGTCGGAGTGGTGTTTTAAAGCTGAGTTTTGAGAACATGATCCTTGAACTGAATATTTTTAACCTTTGCAGGCAACCTCAAGATTTGGAAGATGCACAAAATGTCAATTTGGTGGAAAGTATCCTGGAGGAAGAAGCTTATTTGGCATACCAGCCCACTAACTTGCTGTTTGAGTTAGAAAATATTTGTGATCTCATTATTGATGATACCCCAATTGATGTTTCTCCTGTTTTTAATGCAGAAAATAAATTTGAAGCTAAATGGAGGCTTAAATTTGAGGAGCTCCCGCCATTGACAACAAGTTTGAAGCCTTCAGCAGATGAAATCCCAACACTAGAGCTGAAACCATTGCCCACTAACCTGAAGTATGCATTTTTGGGCCCCGACAGCAAATTCCCAGTGGTGATTTCAACCCAGCTCACTCATGATCAAGAAGGGAAACTAATGGGAGTCTTGAGGCAACACAAGGGTGCTATTGGATGGACAATTGCGGATATAAAAGATATAAATCCTCTTGTGTGCACTCATAGGATTTATTTAGAAGAAAATACCAAAGTTTCTAGGGAGATGCAAAGGAGATTAAATCCTACTATGAAAGAGATAGTAAAAATAGAGGTTTTAAAACTATTTGATGTGGGGATAATCTACCTATTGCGAACAGCAAGTGGGTAAGTCCCATTCATGTAGTTCCAAAAAAATCTGGGCTTACTATTGTGAAAAATGAGAAAAAAGAACTAATTCCTACTAGGATTTCTACTGGTTGGCGAATGTGCATAGATTATAGAAAGTTGAATGCCGCTACTAGGAAAGATTATTTTCCTTTGCCCTTCCTTGACCAAGTGTTAGAAAAAGTTGTTGGCCATGATTTTTATTGCTTTCTTGATGGTTTTTCTGGTTATTACCAAATAGAGATAGCACCTGAGGATCAAGAGAAAACAACTTTTACTTACCCTTTTGGTACTTTTGCATTTAGAAGAATGCATTTTGGACTATGTAATGCCCCAGCTACTTTCTAAAGATGTATGCTTAGCATTTTCAGCGACATGATTGAAAACAGTTTGGAAATATTTATGGATGATTTTTCAGTGTTTGGTAGTTCTTTTGATGCATGTTTGACTAACTTACAAGCTATGTTAGCTAGGTGTGAAGAGAAGTATTTGCTTCTCAATTGGAAAAAGTGTCACTTCATGGTTCAACAAGGTATAGTTCTTGGTCATATAGTCTCATCTCGAGGTATTGAGGTTGATAAAGCTAAAATTGAGCTTATCTCCAAGCTTCTTATACCCAAAACAATAAAGGAAATCAGATCTTTCCTTCGGCATGCTGGGTTCTATAGGAGGTTCATTCAAAATTTTAGTTCTATCTCTAAGCCATTGTGTGAATTACTTAAGAATGATGTTGCTTTTGAATGGACTTCTTATTGTCAAAATGCTTTTGATAAGCTGAAAACTTTGCTTACTACAACTCCTATCATGCAGCCCCATGTTTGGTCTATTCCCTTTGAGATAATGTATGATGCTAGCGATGTAGCCATAGGAGCTGTACTTGGACAGCGTAAAAATAAGTTCCCACATGTCATTTCTTATGCAAGTAGAATTCTAAACGGAGCCCAAAGAAATTATTCTACCACGGAAAAAGAGTTGCTTGCTGTAGTTTTTGCATTAGACAAGTTTCAAACTTATATTCTTGGCTTTCCTGTGGTTATTTTCACTGGTCATGCAGCATTAAAGTATCTATTGTCAAAGAAGGATGCTAAACCACGATTGATCCGATGGATTCTTCTTCTCCAAGAATTTTACCTTATCATCAAGGATAAAAATGGTGCTGAAAATATAGTTGCCGACCACTTTTCTCGACTTACATTTGCTGAAAATGAGCACACTCTCCCTGTCCTTAACTCTTTTCCTGATGAGCAGTTAATGTTAGTTGAAAGTTGGCTTGATTTGCTGACATAGTTAATTTTTTGGTGACAGGACAAACTCCACCCAATTGGAGTGCTCAAGACATACGAAAATTTAAGCATGAGGTAAAGTCATTCTTTTATGATGATCCTTACTTGTTCAAATATTGTTCTGACCAAATCATAAGGAAATGTGTGCCTGATCATGAAATACAAGCTGTGCTTTCCTTTTGTCATACTGAGGCTTGTGGGGGACATTTTTCTGCACATAAAACCGTTGCAAAAATTTTACAATGTGGTTTTCATTGGCCTCATATGTTTAAGGATGCGTATAATTTTTGTAAGACTTGTGAGTCATGTCAAAAATTAGGCACAGTCACTAAGAGGAACGTGATGCTTTTACAGCCTATTTTGGTCATTGAAATTTTTGATTGTTGGGGGATTGATTTTATGGGGCTATTTCCATCTTCTTTTGGTTATTTGTATATCCTAATGGCAGTTGATTATGTTTCTAAGTGGGTTGAAGCTATTCCATATAAAACAAATGACCACAAAGTTGTGCTTAAGTTCTTAAGAGAAAACATTTTTGCTAGATTTGGCATGCCTAGAGCTATCATTAGTGATAATAAAACTGAATTTTACAATAAACATTTTGCTGCACTCATGAAAAAATATGGTATACACCATAAGGTTTCTACTCCATATCACCCTCAAACAAATGGGCAAGTTGAATTAGTTAATAGAGAGCTAAAGCACATCTTAGAAAAAACCATCAACCCCAACAGAAAAGATTGGTCTTTAAGGCCAACTGATGCACTTTGGGCATATAGGACAGCCTTTAAAACCTCTCTTAACATGTCTCCTTATTGCTTGGTATATGGAAAAGCATGTCATCTTCCCGTTGAGCTTGAACATAAGGCATAGTGGGCTGTTAAACAATTTAATCTTTCTATTGACCATGCTGGTTGTATGAAAAAGTTTCAGATTTTAGAATTGGATGAGTTTAGGCGAGATGCATATGATAATTCCAAATTGTCAAAGGAGCGCATGAAGGTGTTACATGACAAGCACATCCAAAGAAAAAGTTTTGAGCCCAATGAACAAGTTTTATTTTACAATTCCCGCCTCCATCTATTTCCAAGCAAACTAAGATCGAGGTAGAGTGATCCTTATTTAGTTAAGACTGTGTTTCCATATGGAATTGTTGAGATTACTAATCCTCAAAATAGAAATACGTTCAAAGTCAATGGCCAACGACTTAAACATTTTTGGACAAACCTTTCACATGAGGATACTTCCATTCCTTTGGAAGATCCTACATATTCTCATGACCCTTAGTTCATTTCTGTTTTGCTTTATTTATTTTTTTACTTATTTTTTTTCCTTTCTTCTTCTGTTTTCGTTTATTTCACTTTTATGTTTTGTTCTTTTCTTTGTTTATTTATTTATTATTTTTTTTCCTTCCTTTTTCTTCAGTCTATCTTTTCAGGGTCAGCATTGTTTATTTATTTATTTTTTTGGTTTCTTTTTTACTTTCATAATCCTTTCAGCCATCTCAGGTATTTTCCTTCGGCCCTACTCTATTTCATTCCTTGTTTATTCATACTTTGCAGTAAGGACACTGCACATTTTTAGTTGGGGGGTAAGGGGGTTTTTTTACCGCTTAGTCTCTCAGGATTTATAATTGTGGGGTCTGAATTTTTTTTCTTGCTACCAAGTTACTGTTTTCACAATTCTCTACTTAAGATCAGATAGTTGCAGTCTTGGGCTACACTAATTTCCACTGGTTTGGGTTTAAGTTCAACACAGAAGCTCATGATAGTCTTAGCAACTCAAACTTAGGCAATGTATTTCAAAGCTATTGATTGATGACCCTAATGGATACAAGACAGATACTTTTGTTGTTTTTTTTATTTCAATTAGTGGTTTTCATCTAAGCAACTAGCAAGAACTGCAATGAACCATATCTCAATGGCCTAGGAAAAGTGAATGAGAAACTCCAAAAAAAAAACATGAGAAAAGGGACAGGCCAGAGATAAAAAAAAAAATAGAGCAAGTACATTGGAAAAGGTTGCCTATCACCGGGATCTGTTTGAAAAAAAAAAAAGAAAAAAAAATCCTTTAGGTAGTCTAGTGGTAAGGGCCGACTTGTGGAAGTGTGGGTAGGCGCACATTCATAAGTCTGATTCCCCCTAGAAAACCAAGAGGTGCGAAAAAAAAATGAGTCTTTCAAAGTGTGATAGTGTGAAAGCCGTCAATGTAATGGTTTTGAATTTGAGTAAAAACCTTTTGGTCTTTCTTGAAAAAGTTGCTAGGCTGAAACTATTGTGAAAAATCTTGAAACCAACAAATGGCAATTTGTTCACACACTTGATGCACTCAAAGATTTGTAACTTAAGTACATTTCCTTTGTTTGAGCTCTTAAGAATTTTATAAGCCTTGGTGTTGAGCTATAACCTGACTTGATTACATTCTAATGCCCAATACCTTAATATGATTTGATCTTTTGTAGAGATTTTTGAGTTCAGTGGCTCACCGTTAGATCATTCTTTTGTTATCGCATGATTTGCTAGAGACTAGCAAAAAGCTAGTTGGGGAGTATGATAAAGTGTCAAAATTGCATAATTAAGTTGCTAAAGTGATTATATTGTTTATTCAAAAACTGATTTAAGCACTTAATTATGCAGTAATTTTTAGTACTTGACTCATTGATAAATTCTGATATTTTGCACTTAAAATGATTTACAACTTATAAAATCACATCAGAATTAATATCTCAATTTTATCCCTCATTGTGAATACTTAAATCTTAATTTTTGCAGGGACATTTTTGGAAAGGAATTGATGTAGGGTATTTTTAAAATGAGAAGTGAAGAAGCTCGGCAGTCAACAGACTCACGTTTGGCCTCAACATTCACACACGATCGGATAGAGGGCTGGTGGCACTCACACGAAGATGCACGGACGAAGGGACTGAGAGGAGTTGACGCAGAGTGGAGCGGTAGAAAAAAAAAAAAAAAAAAAAAGAGAGAAGGGAGCCAACTTTGATTAATTGGATTTTTTTTTTTATTCTTTTGGGTTTACATACTTTTTGGGATTTCGGCAATTGAGGGCTATTCTCATTTGTTCACTTTTTCATTTTAGATTCTTTCACGCACGGAGGAGCAGATTATTTCTTCTTCTTCATTTGTTTTATTGTTTCCGTGAATCCGTAGCAGACACTTTTGGCTCTCGATTTTCGTTTGGCAATTTATTTCTTCTTCGTATTATTATTTCAAATTTCATTCCGCTTGCCATATTATTTACAGTACAATTTAATTATCTTTAGTTCTCTTTTCAGTACTTGTTATCGTTGAACATTGTTATTTTTCTTCTGCAATTTTATTTATACAGTAATTTCAAATGTTAGGGTTTATAATTTTTTAGTATTTTACTAATTTAGAAATGATAGGCTAGATTTTTAGTTTGAGATTCAATGAGTAACCCATGACTGTTTGAGGTTGGATTTTCTTTAAGTTTATGGAATTTTGAGTGATTAACTTGATAGATTGTATTTCATTTTGCTTATAGAAATGATTAAAATTCTATGTACTTGAACTTGATCAGTCGTAGACATAAAGGCACGATTGATGCTTGAACTTGTAACAAGATTTTGATGGCTTTCTTTCACTTTATATTTGTTATACAATCTGTCAAGTACCTTGATTATATTAAAAAGTGTGCTTATTGTTTAATTAACAGATCAAAATCTCTTGAAATGAGAAAATGGTTGAAAGAAAATGAAATTAGAGGTAAATCCAACTTCAAATCAGAAATGGATGAAAATTACATCTCAAGTGTTTGTTTTATTGTTTCTTACAAGTTTAATTCAACTTTTGCACATTGCATTTTTTTACTTTTCATCTGTTTTAGTTAAGATAATTTTTACACTAAAATCTCACAAATGCTTTGATAGTCCTTTGTCCCTGTGGAATACGATCTTGGACTTATCCTTGATACAACTTGACACTTCTACACTTGGAAGCACATTTGAGACCGAGTCAGTTTTCTAGCTGTTTAGAAAATTTGAAAGGAGTAGGAAAATAAAGAAATTGAAGTGATTGGACACGATATTCCAAATAAGTTTCTTAACCTTCTTCATTTCACCCTTAATGTGAATGCCGATCGAGTTTGTTCCGTATATAATCAGACTTCATTACAAGAAAATAAGCTATTTCCAGTGATTTCAAGATCGCCAGGAAAAAAATCATGAGGAATACTACTTATTTGCGGCGATTTTAATTTTGCTGCTGAATTCTAGCATGATTTTGGAAAATGCTAATGGAGAATTCACTGTAATTTTTTTGCGGTGACTTTTTCCGCTGCAAAAAATAATTGTAACTATAGCTCCATTTTAATTCTGTCGAATATGAAAATTGACACAATAGATACTTTTTGCAGTGAAAATTGTCACCGTAAAAGGTTTTGCAGCCACTTAAATCTTATTAGAGGCGAATCATAATCGTCGGAAATAAAAGTTTACACAATTTATGAACAAAACCTTTTCCGGCGAACTTTAGTCGCCGCAAATGAGTAGTTCCAGCGGCATTTTTTATTCGTTGAAAATAACCTTTTTGGTAATTTGCGGCAAGGTTTTGAGAATTTGCGGCGATATTAACACACCGCAAAAAGGTAATAAAATTAAATTGCCCCACTCATTTTCCAGTCATTTCCCTCCATCCGTTTCCCCCCTTCCCCCTCTCTCTCTCCAATCCCTCCATCGACCATAACCCACGCCGTCGCGCACAACCAATCGCCTATGTTCCCACCACGCCAACGCCACCTCAACTCGACGGCCACCCCCTCTTTCTCCCCCAGCCCCCCACCGATTTCTTGCCTCTTCAAATCTGGCGTCACCCCTCTCTCTCTCGGATTTCTCTATGTCGCGGCCGCTAGGGGCGCCGTCCAGGCGCCGTTCGCCACCACCCACATGTTGAAGCCGTAACCAGTTCTCTGTCAGATTCCCCTTCTCCTCCACACCTAGCCCAACAGCCTGAGGCCCTCCCTCTCTCCCTCTCTCCCCTTTTCCTCTCTTGATTTTCCTGAAGTGAAGAAGAGGTAAGAAAAGTGCTTTGTAGTTGATTTTCCCTAGTTGGTTTATGTAGTTAAGTTGTAAATGTGTGACTTTAAGGACTCCCTGATTATGGCTCTGAAGTTAAGAGTATGTAGTGAATGGAGCATGAATTTTGTTTAGAAAAAATGGTGAGGCTATGGATTAGTTATGTAAGTTAAGTCTCCGATTCCTTATTGAGATTGATGTGCTAAAACCTATGTTTCAAAGTTATGAACCATGGTTTGCAAAAGTGTCGTAATGGGGTGTCTAAGAGTACCTATTGGTGTAAGTAATAAAGCCTTGGATGTTATAATGATGTATTTAATGAAGGATGCCACAAGCCTTGAAGTTAAGGTTTGGATTTCTTGAATGTTTATGTGTTACTGTGTAGTTAGTGAAATCAATGATGAAATGAAAGTTAAAACAAAATGATTTAAATGAAACAAAAGAATGTATGCATGAAGACATAAATGAGGGGCCAAATGATTGTTATGAAGTTTTGGTACCAAATAAATTGGTAGATTGCAACAATGGGATGACTCACAAGGTGATTCATTTGGTGTCAATAAGCGGGCTTGCAATAATAGTATCACAATTTTGATTGGTTTTCTTATTTTTTTTAATGCTAATACATAATTTTATGTTCTTTTTTCAATTTTTTTAATTTGTCAGTTTTAATTTCTAATATTGTACTATGTGAAACTGCATCTGCATATTCAAAACCGAAAACTCAATTACAGCAATTCCAGAATTGCTGGGAAATATACATTTACGGCGATTTTATAATCGCCGCAATTGAGTTTTCAAAACCAATTAGTCACTTGCAGCAATGTTTTGAAAACTCTAAAAAGTGGCTTTGCGGTGATTTAGTCTTTTTGGCGACGGAAAAAAATCGCCGGAATCAGTCTTTCTCACGATTATAAACTGAATTGTAGATCATATATAACTGCGGCGATATTTTGTACTATTTGCGACAAATAAAATCGCCGATAAAGATAACCTTTTAGCAACAATTTTTGGCTTTCGTTGGAGTAGATCAAGGAGGAATAATACCGGCAAACATGCAGCGAGGTGTAAATCGTTGGGAAAAGATAGAGGCGACGATTTATAGGACTTTTTCCAACGAAAATGATCTCTGGAAAAAGTCACTTCCCTTATAGTGCCTGTTAGATCTATTAAAAAGTCACCGAATAAAAGTTTATAAATTGATATAGTAATTTGATGTAATGCTTTCTTTATAGTAGAACTATATATAGCGTAATTATCACCACGCCAATTTGTATACCAATTTTCTGTTGTTTAATCCAAACATCACTAGCTAATTTTAGCTGTTTAGAATGTACTTGGGCTAGGCTTTTACCAGCTTAAATATTGGAAGGGAAATTGCTAGCTGAGGCTACAAATTCATTAAAAAGCATTTAGAATTATAAGGCCATATGGATGGTGCATGGGATGGTCATGAGATTGAGGGTTCTTTGCACCTTACATCCAAATTTTCAAGGCAAAAAGCTACATATCTATATATATATATATATACACACACACACACACACACGACACATTAACTTCCTCTTAATTAGTTAAATTCACTTGGTCCATGGTTGTACAAAATTATAGCCATTTAGGACAAGGGTTAATTTCACATGGACCATAATTGGCTCCCTTTGTTTATCTAATTTTTCATTATATATCCTTTACACCTTCGCACACGTGTTAATTTATCAACATATCTACTTATATATAAAATGTGAATCGCCTATGTATAGTATTTTCGTCTAACAATTTTTTTTCCTGTTTTGCCCCTGCTCTTGTTTCTCAATTCCCGTTTTGTCCCTGACTTTTTTCCATTTTACCTCTGGTTGTATTCCAAAATTTTCGTTTTGCCACTCCCTCTCCCCCGTCCGCTTCGTCTCCTGCAGAGCACCGCCGCACTCCGGCGTGACCAACACTACCCCGGCAATTCTCTTCCCCTCCGGCAGGTGTCCCTCCCCTTCAATTCTCAGCCTCTATCGTGCCGCCGTTAATCGCCGAGACGAGCGAATCCAAGCCGAGGCCGACCCATTTCTTCGTCCCCTCCAGTGCGCCGCCGCACGCCGGCGTGGCCAACACCGCGCTGTCCATTCTCTTCCCCTCCGTCTGGCGTTCCTCCGGTTCCAATCTTAGCTCCTATCGTGCCGCTGTTAACCGCCGCGAGCGAATCAAAGCCGCCGTGAACAGTGTTTTCGCGTATTTCGTCTAACATTTTTTTTCCCGTTTTGCCCCTGTTCTTGTTTCTCAATTCCCGTTTTGTTCCTGATTTTTTCCCATTTTGCCCCTGGTTATATTCCAAAATTTCCGTTTTGCCACTCCCCCTCTCTGTGAACAGTATTTTCGCCCAATAAAATTTTTTCTATTTTGCCCCTGATTTTAAGTTCCACTTAGATATAGAAACACTATCAATTCATCTTATCTCATCTCATTATTATAAGAAAGTATTTTTAATGATATTGTGAATTTTTTTTTAATGTTTAAGGATATAAAAAATTGAATAAAAAAATCAAAAAAATAATTTTTTTGTCCTTATCAAAACGATTTCGAAGGGTGTAGCACTGCTCTTAAGCTTTAGATATGAAAAATGAGTGATGTTACAAATTGGTTTGAGCTTTACAATTGGACTATAGTATTTTTTATTTTCCAAATTGATACAAACTCTTCATAAAATTTTAATAAAAAACCAAAATATTGAAAATTAAACTTTAATATTGTGCAACATTTTATTTCCAATAATTTTGAATTATGTAAATATCGAATTGAATTGTTTTTCCTTTTATTAATGATTTTTGTTTAATGATTTATTACGAAATAAACTTAAATATTTTTTTTCCATTTTCGGATAAATTGAATAGTTTATTATTTAACTTAAAACTAATTACACTATTTTAGGTAGATCTACATATTCTAATGTACTATAATATATTTAATTTTTTTTAAATGTCAAGGATGAGACTTTATAAAATATATGATTAAATTATTTAATACTTACCATTATTGTTTTGAATTTTAAAATTAACATATTATACATTTATTTTGGAAATAACAAATATACAACATACGCATCCAACTATAACTATTAAGAGGAATAATAGTAGGTTCATTAGTATAATTACAAATTTTCATAAGGAAATAAATTATAACTTCTTAATAACTTAAAACATTTATGTTAAAAAATTATGAATTGTAGAATAGAAAACGGAAACTACAGGGTTGTGCCTTTGGCTAGGTTTTGAAAAAAAAAATGATAGTTGCAGTCGTGAGTGTGCAAGTGTCTTGCAATCATTTGAAAAAAAAAAAAGAAAACAAACACAAACCTATATGAAAAAAAATTATTTTTTTAATAATAAATCTTACTCTTTACAAAACGATTATATGTCATTTACGTACTTTACGATTATATGTAGCATTACTCAATAAATATTCTCGAAGTCACATGATATTATGATATCCAATGAGGAGGAAATGTATCAAAGATTTTATTCACGGCTCTAAGACAAAATAAATAAATAAAAGTCTGCGTCACATTTAAAGTAAATTAGTAATCATTTTTTCTCAAAATATAGAAATAACATGTTAGAGTATCCTATCTTATTTAGCCAAGTGTAAAAATGTTAAATAAATTAATGTTCTTCATTGTTATTAAAAAATGGTTATGAAAACTTTTGAAATAAATAAAGATAATCTGGTTTACGTTATTAAACTAAGAGCTAAACTGCTTTTAGAGTAACGCAATAATTTAACATTATTTATAGTGCTGAATAATATGGTCTCGAATATATTAATATATATTAGAAAATTTTTAATTTTTTTCTTCTCTGAAAATTTATATAATGTTTGAATTTTTATTTTACATATTTTTGAATAAAGATTGAGTTTTTTCAAAATAAAATCTTAAAAAAATAAATTTTATTTCTTTCCACTATTTTTTTCCTTTAATTTGTACTTTAATAACTAATCCAAATTTAACTTTGAAAATTTATAATGTATTACAACTTGTTCAAATTCTTTTTTGTAGTTATAACTGATAAAATATAATTATATGATTAAATTATTTAACACTTAGTAATTTACTTTCTAAGTTTAAAATTAACACATTATTATAATTTCTATGTTATAGTTGTCAATATTTTACACATAACATATGTGATATTTATTATGATCAAGAATAAAATCTTGAAATAGAAATGAAATTTTGTCCCTCGATATTTAAAATTGAAAATTTGTATGAATTTAAATTATCATTTTGTTGTTCATTGTAAATTGACAGGTAGCCTATTTCTCATATTTTTGCACATAACATACGTGATATTTTGCACAATAGTTATCAATATTTTTTTCTTGATGTGTAAACACTCATATTTAAACATCAATATATATGTTTAAATTGAATGGTGAAAATGAGAAATCACATGTTATTGTATAGTATATGAGATGATGAACTGAATTTTTTCTCTATAATTCATTATTTCTATTTTTTAAAATAATTTATTTATTTAGAAAATAAAAAATTATGTAAAATTAAACTGAACACACGTGCGAAGCACGTTGTCTTTCCTAGTGTATTTATAAAGATATATATTCAGTCCTCGATAGATCAATTTGATAAAGCAAAGGTGTAAGAGAGAAAAAAAAAAAAAAAAAAAAAAAAATGATGAAGAATCCAAATGCGGCATGCATTCCGGATGCATGCATCATTAATAAAAGGTAAGCTTGTTGATGTGCTTCCCCAATTTGGGATACCCCCTGTACTTAGGCTTGCCTAGCTAGCTTTGGTAAAAGTCATGCACTGACCCAGCGGCCATCTCCCTCAGTCCCCAGTGCTCTCTAAAGTGGCATGCATGCATGCTGGCCTTGGCCAAGATGTGCACTATACTAATGTGTGGTCAACACTTCAACACCACGCGTGTTTCATCTGGAAAATCAGCTTTCTTTTCGTCCCCAAAAAAAACAAGAACAGCTGGTGATCACACAAATTAACGCCTTGAATCTTGATCCAATATATATATATATATAGGAAAACAAAATAAACAAGTACAACACAACTTATCAACATTATATTATAATTTTTAATTTTGTTAGTTATAAATATTTTTTCGAGTCAATAACAAATATTTTGATGGCCAATATTATTCCTTCTCCTCTCATGCATGCATCGCCGCGGGGTGCTGCAATAATTTTCAATTAACATATCCTTAAAACTGAACATTACTAGAGCAGGCTTTTCTTGGGAGACCTAGCTAGCCCAGCTGGCTGCATGCAGGCCGGATCGAGCAGGTAAGGAGCGGTATTTGGTGGTTCAATATATTAAATAACAGAGACTTATGTGTACTTAATTAGCATAAGGAACATGATCATGCATGTGTTGTAATTATAATATGGCAGTGGAATTGTTTTTTATATTGTACGTGCTTGCAGAATTTTCTATTGAAATATATATACTTGTTCTAATTTATTCGCGTACATATATTATACGTTTTCTTGTCCATGTATAAAGGCGCGCATATACATGCACTCTAATTAGATTATTTGCATATATTCTACACATGCACGTACGTACAGCTAGTAGCTAGGGATATGCCCAATATAACGTCTTATAGATTTGGATCAGAACCATGACTCATGATGCATATATAGAGAGGAAATTAAAAAGATGCTTAATTAATTTAATAATGATCAATTAGTGCAATATGCGATTATATATGAAAATGACAGGACCTACGTACGTACTTTTAAGCAAAATTATAAGTGGGAAATATCATGCGTGCAACTGGTCGATCAGGTGGAATATTATCCATTATTGGTGTCATATATGCGTTTCATAATTGGAGAAATGTGTAGTACCAATCATAACCTTAATTTACACACGCATATATATATATATATTTAAAAAAGGAGGGCGGCACCTCCTGGACTTTATTAAAGAAACCTCACTTTTGACGAAGGAAAATCGTGAAAAACAACAAAAACCATATTAGAACCAAAGAAACTCCCAAAATAAAGAAACTAGCATCTCAAGGAAGGAAGGCCTAATTTATCTAATTTCAAGATACCCTTTAGCCGATGAGGAATATCCGCATATATCACCCAAGTAGTAGGTAAAGGTAGAACCATACGAGCAAGAAAATCAACTCCTACATTACATTCCCTAAAAATGTGGCGAAACACAAATTGTCTAGATGAGAGAATGTCTTGAATTTCTTTCCAAAAATCCTCAAGATCCCAAATGCCGCAACGTTTTTTCTCCAGCCATTGAACTACTAACAAGGAATCTAATTCCACTTCCAGCTTCCGAATATCAAGGTCTCTACAATATCTTAAACCATGAAGTAAAGCCATTAATTCCTCCACATTGTTTGTACCATGACCCAGGCTAATAGAAAAAGCCACCTACAACTTTCATTCATCATTTCTAATTAAACCACCCACCCCCATACATCCAGGATTGCCAAGACAACTTCCATAAACATTTAATTTGAACCACCCACTGGTTGGTTTTATCCACTGAACAAGACGTACTTGTTTCTATTTGGGTTTTTTAATAGGAATAGATAAATCTGCCAAGATACCCACATCCCCCTCCTACAATTTATTTCTAGATTTGAGGCGCAAACCCACCCAAGCAAGAGCATCCTTCACTGAGAGCCATAAAGTATCCACCGAGCTCACTTTTCCCTCCATACGTGCTTTACAACACCACATCCATAGGGACCAAGTAATTATAAACGGGACAAGGCCAATTAAACATCCTTTTTGTGAGGACTTTTCAGCAAGTTTAAACCAAGCATCTACTCTTTCTTTCCATGATCTTTGTGGGACAAAAAGCATAACGACTTGCAAAGAAATTCAGCGCCAAATCTCCTTTGCGACGCTACCATTAGTGAGCACATGATCCTGATCTTCCAAATTTCCAGCAGCGCAGCATTCACATTTTGAAACCATAGGAATATCCTACCTGCACACTCTTGCATCAACGCTAAAACAATCGTTCATCGCCTTCCACATTGTTACCAAATATTTTTTTGGAAGAACATCATTCCAAATCCAATCGGCCCAATTCAGCTTTGGAGTTTTAATTCTAACACACTCCCAAGCGCTTTTTGAGGAAAAAACACCACTCAAATTTGGGGTCCAAACCAACAAATTAGCACCTGCCTTAGACTCACCAAGACAATCTAATATCTCTTCCAATTTGCTATCCTCCACCAACCTCTGTAGCAGTTCGATATCCCATCCATTTTCAATCCTGCATGCACAAACTTTAAGCCATGGTCGCTCAATAACAGCAACCTCATTCACAAGGGGACCACTCTCTAGCCATTTATCTCTCCAAAAGGATATAATCTCATGCCGAATCCGAGCACCACTTGACGTAATGCGCTGCTGCCAAGCCCCCAGTTTCTTCCTAATGTGGGCCAAAAGATCATCAAAATGAGCCACCTTAATCTGCCAAGAAATCAACGGAGCACCCAAATATTTCACTGGAAACTTTCCTTTCGAAAAGCTAGTCAAGGAGAGAAGCCTTCTTCATTGAGCAGTAGAAACATGCTTAGAGAAAAAAAAATAGAAGATTTTTCACTACTCACAACCTGTCCAAACCAGTCCTCATATTTCTAGAAAATGTCCCTGATAATTTTCAACAAAGATTGACCACCATTAGCAAAGACAATAACATCATCCGCTTATAACAAATGTGACACAAGGGGAGCTCCTCGGGGATGACTAAAAGCCTCTATATTTCCAGCATTAAACCTTTGCTTCAGCAACTTGGATAAAATTTCTTCAACCAAGATAAATAAATAAGGCGACAAAGGATCACCTTGTCACAACCTACGGCCACTTGGAAAAAACCCTTTTGTAGTACCATTCATCACCATCAAAAACCAAGAAGTTGTAATACATTGCCGAATAATCCCACAAAATCCCGGGGAAAAACCAAAGTAACTCATCACATGCAACAAAAACTCTCAATCAATGCTATCGTATGCTTTAGCTATATCTACTTTAATCATCACATTACCACCCCGCACTAGCTTATTAATATGGTGAACCATTTCTTGAGCCAAGGAAATGTTCTCAAAGATGCTTCAACCAGGCAAGAAAGCACCTTGCTCCGGTGACACCAGTCTACTCAAAATCGAAGACAACCTCTTGACGAGAATTTTTTAGCTTACTTTATAAATCACTGAACATAAACTTATAGGTCTAACCTTGTTGAAACCAGTTGGGTTTAGAACTTTAAGAATTAACACCACAAAAGAGGCCGTGTAAACTCGTGGTAAACAAGTACCTCAAAAGAAATCTCAAACAGCCGCAACTACGTCCCCCTCCACAGTATCCCAACATGATCGATAGAAATCGGAACCAAGACCATTTGGTCTCGGGCTACTGTCAATTGGTATTGAAAACATAGCTTCTTTAACTTCTTGGATTGAAAGGAGCTCAGTAAATTCTGATTTTCAGATTCTGAAACATCATTCTAGACCAAGTCCAATAAATTCGGTAAATTCCGTCGTGGCCGAGCTTTAAGGAATTTCTGAAAATAGTCAACTGCTCCTGAGTGGATATCCTTCGGAGACTTGAGAATATTGCCGTTTTGTAATTTCATTTCTTGCACCATCAGTTTCAAAACTGATGCATAAGATTTAAAGAAATGGGCTGATGCCACCCCTGTCTCCATCCAGTTAAGTTTCACCTGTTGAGCCAATCTAGTCTCCTCCCTTTGATTCCATATTGCTAACTCCTCACGTGAAACCAGTAAATCAAGCTCAATATCCTCTGAGTAGATATTCTGAAGTTGAGCCTCCAAACTCTCAATTCTTTTTTCCAAAATAAAAATATGAGCCTCCGTTCTACTAAAAACCTGAGTATTCCACTCTTTAAGCACAACCTTCAACCTCTTTAATTTACCTGCTAAACAAGTCAAGCCCATTTCCCCTGATGTCACATTCCAGACCTCTTTTACCAGCCTCTGAAAGTCAGCATGAGAGACGCACATTTGTTGAGACTTAAAGAGGATAGGACCATATCGCAACATAAGGGATTTTAAATCAAATACTATTGGAGCATGGTCCGACGTAGTTTTGAGAAGATAGTGCAATAATGCATCAGGCAACAGCTCAACTACCCCAGAATTAATCAAGCATCTATCAATTTTCAATCAACTTCTAGCCAAACCCTCCTGGCCATTACACCAAGAAAAATTACTACTAGTAGACTTCATATCATACAAACCATTTTGCTCAATAAAATCATTAAAGTCATCCATCGCTACCCTTAATTGAGGTCGTCCACCACAACGCTCATTGTCGCCATGAGTCACATTGAAATCTCCAAAGCTAAGCCAAGCATCATCCCTCGGTATCTCATGCTGTAAAAGACCCCACAACTCCCTACGCTCTAGATAACAACACTTTGCATAGACTACCGAAACAAATAGCCATTTGTTCTCGAGGGGAAGACAAATAGAGACATATTGCCCACTAGCATTCAAAACTGTAAACCATAAATCAGCCCGCCAGAGCAACCATAATTTACCACCATAGCTTTGATTTGAAAAACAACATTCAAAGTCCAATCAACTTCTCAACATCATCAACCTTGATTCATTCACAAACTGTTCAGCTAACATAATAAAATTCGGTTTACTTCTCTTTACTATCTTCCGTAATCTTCTTTTAGACGTGCCTATTCCACGGATGTTCCAAAACAAAGGCTTGCAGATCATAGATTAAAACGAGAGGGCTTGCTAGGAACCCTGGAAGAATTTCGAACTGGTTTCACAATTTTTCTACTCTTCTTTCTGTCTAGCGTCTCACTATCAGATGGGCAGTCTTTAAATTTCCCCAAGTGTACAAATGGTTCACCATCAACATCCGACAAAAAACCCCCTTGTATGTCTTTCTCACATGTCCCAACTTCAGCCCTTTCATCCATATCCTACAAAGAGGCCTTTTCAGAGCTAGGAGACACACGCAAGATCACTTTCCCTTTCCAAACCATTCAGCTTAGCCTCTAGCCCCAACACAACACCATATAATTGGACCTCCTTCCCGCTAGTTTCCCTTACTAAGAAACAATCCTGCCGAACAACAGTCATCCCAACATCCTCTGCCGCCACATCCTATACCACAAAATCCTCTACCAAAACACCATCCTCTTCTGCAACATCCTCTGCCACAACAACATCCATTGCCACAATCTCTAAAGATTCCACTTGCACGGGGTCCATTAAGCTCATACCCTTATCTTCACCTGCTTCCTAACCCCCAAGGATCACATTACCATTGGAACTAATCATATGTTCCACATTTTTTTCCAAGCCACTTTCACCCTACAACTACGGAGCCCAAATTTGCACCGCCTTCTTCCCTTCTTTCTTTTTCCTCTCCATCTCCTTCTTCCCCCCATCGCGCCAATGACAGGTTTTGGAGTTATGCCCTTAAGTATTGCACCAAGAACAATACGCCGGAAGGGTCTCATAAATAATCTCAACATATAGGCTAGACTTTTGATGCGGGATTCCAATCCAAATCCCATGAAGGAGTTCCTTTGCAGCATTCATCTCAACACACACTCGAGCCCCATCAGTCTGAGTAGCTCACTTTGTTGCATTATCCTGTCTCAAATACCTTCCAATTAGAGTAGTGATGTTCCTAAAAAAATACTCATGGTACATATTCGAAGGCAAGCCTGGAAGGTCAATCCAAATTGGAACCAGAGATGGTTTAAGATTTTCATTGAAATTTGGATGCCAATGAAAACCTCTATACGGCACCCCATCTATATCAAATGCTTCTCTCAAAATGGCCTTCAAAAAATCTACCTCATTAGACAGCCTAAGGAAAACATTCCGTGGACGGCGCATAGAGGAAACTACCTGTTGCGAAGCCAACCCCCAGCGACTTCGAATAAAAGAGCGAATGGCATCTAGAGACGGACGTTGGCTCAGAAACGTCAACACCATGAAAAATTTGAAAGGCTTTGCCGATCAATCAATCTCCTCCTTCGAGAAAAGAATACAAACCTCACCATCAATAAATTTTGTTGGTCTTTGCGAAACAATAACCTCCGAAAGGGCCTGGGGTGACTATGTAGCCAAATCAGCAAAGGTCCATAGTCGTCCAGTCGTGGTAGCCAAGAGAGGCGCACGTCGCACAAAACAAAAGCCCTAGCAGAGCTCCAAAAAAAGGTGACCCTGCATGCATATATATATGTATATATATTTATCAGATGATCATTTGGTTTTTGAGCTTTTGTGGACTCACCGGCCATGACTTAATGCATATATGGGTCAAATACGTACGCGTTTCGACCAATTGACATGGCGCAAAAATCATATTAGAGTAGTTCTATTCATCTACGCATCTACTCCACATACACCACCACCTAGTGATGTGGCATTTAATTTTTTTTAAACACATACGTTTTGGTTCCATTTCCAAAATAGATCTGAAACTCTTTTCAAATTTTCTCACCCCCCTCCCCA